>CM062818.1:2034532009-2034816003 GCA_031772625.1 Pinus tabuliformis
TATTTTGAAGATGTTTAGCATAACGTCAATTTCTTAACATATTAGTTAAAAACTAAAAATCTAAAAGCTACCCATTACAGAAGACGAACCCATGTAATGACCATAAATTTTTCATATTTTTTTATAGTGTATTTTGGAAGATACATATTTTTTATTTCACTGAATCATAATGACCTTCAAAAAAAAATTGCACACATTTTATTAGAAAATATTTATGAAATTCCATAAAATTTACATCTACTAAAAGTAGATTCAATTCTGCAAATGTTGGTATTTGTTTCAAAAGTAAATTCACCAAATTTAATGAATTTTAACCATTTTGAAGTTGGATAAAGGTGACTAGGGCCGAGTTGTTATAGAATTGCAGGTTAAAGTAGTTTGACCAAATGAAAAACACATTCGGTCAAATTTGTGTTTGTCGTCAACGCCCGTTAAAATAAATGGAAAATTAATTCGGCCAAATTAATTTAAAAGTTCAGTCGAAATTTTTAAAATTTCGGCCTCAAAAATGAAACAATGAGACCCTTCGATTTTTTTTTTCGATTGAACGATGTACCCTCTGAAAAAAAAAGTTTCTCCCGAAATGTTGGGTTGTGTTATATTCTTTCCACGACTAGCCCATGTAGTTAACCGAGGGGTTAGAGTGGGGACGAAGCCCGCCCCTTCATTGTTCCAATTGTGTAGCGAGGGGTTCATATGGGGGTTTGAGGGGTGCAGGTATCCCCCCTCTATGGGGTCCAGGCAACGCCTCGGAAAATTTTGTTTTTGGACCCTATATTAGGTTGAGCGGACCTACCTATGGTTTTGTGCATGGTTTTCGCACATGGTTTTGGACATGATGGTTTTTGGTCCATGGTTTTGGACGCGATGGTTTTCGGTCCATGGTATTGGATGCTTCGGCATGTATAAATATGTATTGTAACATTTAAAGGAAAATAATGAAAAAATCAAGATGGTATTCCCGGTTTTGGGATCCAGGGGAAAATTTTTGTGTATATGTGTTTTATGTGTTATTCTCTCGCACTGTTTATTTTCTGTGTTTTTAGAATTCTTATGCAGGTAATTTCTGTACGGGGTTAAAACCTACATTTGGTATCATAGCTGTTTTGGATTCAAGGGGACGCCTTTGTTGCTGAGGGGTTTTGCTCAGGCCTGTGGTAGACCCTGTTCAGTGGGAGATCTACGGGATCGATTCTGGTGGTCGAAGAAGATGGTGAGCAGTGGAAAGATAGAGATCAAGAAATTCGATGGTCAGAGTTTTGATTTATGGAAACTCAAGATGGAGGATTTGTTGGTGGATAAATATCAGTGGGTCGCAGTAGATCCAAGTACTAAACCAACGGGAGTGTCTGATGAAGAATGGAAGAAGTTGGATCGAAAGGCTAAGAGCACAACACGATTATGTCTCAGATTCAGTATTGCTGAATGTATCAGGGGAAGCTACGATGAAGGATTTGTGGGACAAGTTAGGGACTTTGTACCAATCTAAGTCTCTAGTGAATAAATTGTTCCTACAGAAAAAGTTGTATAACCTAAGGATGAAAGATGGAGACTCGGTGACAGAACATCCGAATGCATTTAATATTGTGCTAAGTCAGTTATTATCTGTTGATATTAAAATTTCATATGAAGATAAGTGCATCAGTTTGTTGTGTTCTCTACTAGATTCGTGGGATATTCTGGTTATTGCAATAGGTAGCAATGCAACTACCTTACAGTTTGATGAAATAGTCTCATCCTTGCTGACGGAGGAGATGAAACGGAAAAATATGGAGAGCCAGAATGGTGATGCCTTGTCTATACGAGGACGGTCCTAGAACAGAAACAAAAATAAGTCATCAAGTGGGAGATCTAAATCTAGAGGGAGATCTAAATCTCCAGAAAAACCTGTCAAAGTGGTGTGCTGGAAATGTGGAAAGGAAGGGCACTACAAAACGGATTGTAAATCTAAAGCTCTTGACAAAGGAAAGGGATCTGATGATGCTCCTTCTGCAGAGCCGAAAACCACCTCAGATGAAGGTGGGGATGTGTACTTGGCTTTTTCAAGTACACATGTAGATCATGAGGCATGGTTGATTGACTCAGGTGCATCCTTTCACTTCATTCCCCATAGAGAGTTGTTCTACGAGTATGAGAAATATGATGGTGGTGATGTCTTCTTGGGGGATGAAAGGAAGGCTAGAATCGTTGGTTGCGGAAAAGTAAAGTTGAAGTTGCAAGGTGGAAGGGTTAGAACACTTTCGGGTGTTCTTCTTATTCCTGCATTAGACAGAAATCTGATTTCTGTAAGCAAGCTGGATGATGCAGGTGTAAAAACAGTGTTCAAGAAGGATACTTGCAAGATGGTTCGGGGAGCACTGGTATTGATGTGGGGAGTTCAAATTGGAACTCTGTACAAGCTGCAAGGTAGCGTTGTTGTTGATGGGTGCAACAGTTCTGTGCTTCCTGAAAGTGGAGCAGAAAATCTAGTGGTCTCTAGAGAGAAGACCATGCTGTGGCATCAAAGGCTTAGACATATTGGAGAGAAGGGCCTTCGAATACTTCATGGTAAAGGTATGGTAGAAGGTATGAATAATAGCTCTCTGGATTTTGATTTCTGTGAAAATTGTGTATATGGGAAGCAAAATCGGGTGAGTTTCCCCTCTGGTGGCAAGAGGGCGAAACAAATATTAGAGCTTGTGCACAGTGATGTGTTTGGACCTGTGAAGGTTCCATCACTGGGTAAGTCTGTGTACTATGTATCATTTATATATGACTTCTCAATGAATACATGGATATATTTCCTTAAGAAGAAATCTGAATCCTTTGATAGGTAGAAGAAGATAAAGGTGTTGAGGTTAGATAATGGTGGAGAGTTTTGCAGCAAGGAATTTGAATAATTCTGTAAGAAGTGTGGTATAGCACGATAGAAGACTATTCCATACACACCTGAGAAAAATGGAGTTGCAGAAAGAATGAACAAGACGTTGATGGAAAGGGAAAGAAGGATGCCCAATGGTGCCGGTTTAGGACAAGAATTTTGGGTAGAGGCGGCGGAGACAGCACGTTACCTGATCAACAAATCACCTTCATCAGCGTTGGAGGATAAGACTCAACAAGAGATATGGACTGGTAAGAAACCCTCTCTTTCACATCTGAGGGTATTTGGATGTGATGCATATGTACATGTTCCAAAGGAGAAAAGAACCAAGTTGAATAGTAAATCTAAAAAGTGCATCTTTATTGGGTATAAGGATGGTTTAAAGGGTTATAAGCTTTGGAACCTAATAACAAAGAAGGTTGTGTACAACTGAGATGTGGTGTTCAGAGAGGTGAAAGATGTTATTAAACATGAAGTCCAACCAAAGGAACCTGAGAAGATAGAGTTTGAGCTTGAGGAAGAATCAAACTCTACAACGGAGGAGGAATCAGAAGATGAAGATCCACAAACTTTGGGTGTGAGAAGATCAGTTCAAAAAAGAAGGCAATCAGAAAGGTATAGTCCGTTTGCTTTCTGTTCAAATTTTTCCTTATCTGTTACTGATGATGATCCTGGAACTGTGAAGGAAGTAGTAGATTCGAAGGATGGAAAACTTTGGTAAGAGGCCATGGTTGATGAAATGGCATCCTTGCACAAAAATGAGGTTCGGGATCTGGTGGAGTTGCAGGCTAGAAGGAAACCCATTAGAAGCAAATGGGTGTTCGAAAAGAAAACAAATGCAGAAGGAAAGGTGGAGAAATAAAAAGCTCAGTTGGTAGAAAAAGGTTATTCCCAGGTGCCGGGAATTGATTTTGGTGATATTTTTTCTCCTGTTGCCAAGGCAGCTTCTATTAGATTACTTTTATCTGTTGTTGTTGCTTTTGACTTTGAGGTAGAACAGATGGATGTGAAGACCACATTTCTTCATGGGGATCTGGAAGAGGAGATATACATGAAGAAACCTGAAGGTTTTGTGGTGAAGGGTAAGAAGGAAATGGTATGCAAGTTAAAGAAGTCTCTGTATAGGTTAAAACAGTCACCAAGGATGTGGTATCAAAATTTGATACATTTATACGGGGACTTGGCTTCACCAGATGCAAAGCAAATCACTGTGTGTATTTTAAATTAATTGGTGACCATGTTATTTATCTAGTCTTGTATGTAGATGATATGTTGCTAGTTGGAAATGACAAAGAAATTATCTAGGATTTGAAGACCCAATTGTCCTCCAAATTCGACAGGAAAGATCTTGGTGCTGCAAACTATATTTTGGGCATGGAAATTAAAAGAGACCAAGCAAAGAGGAAGCTCTGGTTAAACCAAAGGAAGTATGTCGAGACAATACTGCAGAGGTTTAATATGCAAGATAGTAAACTTGTGAAGGTTCCTATTCCTATAGGTGTGAGGTTATCTGTTGAACAGTTTCCCAAGACATAAGAAGAGGAAGAGGACATGTCCCGTGTTCCATATGCAAGTGCAGTCGGTAGCCTTATGTATACAATGGTCTGTACTAGACCAGACATTGCACGTGCATTGGGAGTATTGAGCAGGTTTATGTCAAAACCAGGGAAGGAGCACTGGACAACAATGAAGTGGGTTTACAGGTATTTGCATGGCACTAGTGATTATGGTTTGTGCTACCAAGGAAGACTAGGATTGGATAGAGTGTTGGATATTCATGGCTTTGTTGATGCAGATTGGGCTGTAGATCTGGATCAGAGAAGATCTACAAGTGGATATGTGTTTAACCTATTTGAAGGTGCAGTCAGTTGGATGAGTAAGAAACAACTGTAATGGCACTATCAACTACAAGGAAGAATACATGGAAGCCACTCATGCAAGCAAGGAAGCAGTTTGGTTGCAGAGATTATGTTCAAGTATGGGGTTAGTACAGGGAGCTATAAGGATAGATTGTGATAGCCAAAGTGCAATTTTGTTGGCAAAGAACCTTGCATATCATTCAAAGACAAAGCACATTGATGTTCAATATCATTTTGTGAGGGATATGATAGAAGACAAAAAGGTGTTGCTGGTAAAGGTGGACACTTTGAAGAATACTGCAGATGCATTGAAAAAATTTGTGAGCTCTGAGAAGTTCTCTTGGTGTAGAGAAACAATGGGCGTTGCAGGGTTGGATAAATGACTAAGATCTCTTGTGGCCCCTTGTGGAAAGAAAAAACAAGTGGGATAATGTCGGGTTGTGTTATATTCTTTCCACGACTAGCCCACGTAGTTAACCAGGGGGTTAGAGGGTGGGCGGAGTCCCCCCCCCCTTTCATTGCGCCGATTGCATAGCGGGGGGGTCACAGGGGTTTGAGTGGTGCAGGTAGCCCCCCTCTATGGGGTCCGGGGCAGCATCCCGGAAAATTTTTCTTTTGGACCCTATATTAGGTTGGGCGGACCTACATATGGTTTTGTGCATGGTTTTCGCACATGGTTTTGGACGCGATGGTTTTTGGTCCATGGTTTTGGATGTGATGGTTTTCGGTCCATGGTATTAGATGCTTTGACATGTATAAATATGTATTGTAACATTGAAAGGAAAATAATGAAAAATCAAGCTGGTAGTCCCAGTTTTGGGATCCAGGGGAAAATCTCTGTGTATATGTGTTTTATGTGTATGCTCTCGCATTGTTTATTTTCTGTGTTTTTAGAATTCGTATGTAGGTAATTTCTGTACAGGGTTAAAACCTACACGAACGATATAAATAAACAGAGCCGAAACATTATTTCCTCACTCTTTTCTCGTTTGAAGTGAACATTTAAACTAAATCTTTTGGGCTGAATTTTTAAATGAAATTTTTTGGGTTGAATTTTTAAATGAATTTTTTTGGGCTGAATTTTTAAAGTGAGTTTTTTGGGCTTAATTTTTAAAGTAAGTCATCTAGGCTGAATTTTTAAAGTGAGTTTTTTGGGTTGAATTTTTGAAGTGATTTTTATTAAAGTAAATCTTTTTGGCTGAATTTTTAAAGTGAGGTTTTTTTAAAGTAAGTCTTTTGTGCTGAATTTTTAAAGTGAGTTTTTTGGTCTAAATTTTGAAAGTGAGTTTTTTTGCATTATTTTGAAATTGATTTTTTTGGTTTGGATTTTAAAAACCTACATAAATTGAATTATCATGGGAAATCAAAGAAATTGAAAGAGAAAATATGATCGAATAAGAAACATCAAGGCTCATAGAGAGTACTCGAGAAACTATTACAAAAGAAAGAAGGAAGAATGCTTAAATATTGAAAGGAAAAATCAATCTCAAGTAGAAGTTATGTAAATGTAAATATTATAAATGATATTTAAAATTTAACTAGTGTATTGTGAAATTTAATTTTATTTGATGAACTAATTTGAAAAATATTTTGCAATGTAAACAAAGAGAGATATTCCTCATAACATTGATGATGAGATTGAAAATTTTGAAAGACAAAGTGAAAAAGATAATGAACCAATGATTGATGATGTTGTTGAAGATGTTGAAAGAGATTCAAGTGAAGAAGTTGAATCACCATTAGGTATGTATATATATGTCATGTGTATTATTGAAATTATATATATTTGTTAATTTCAATTTTCATTCAAACTCTATAATTATTTAATGAATATTTATACTCATTTACATTTAATTCTCATGTGTACAGATGGAATCAATATCGATGATGAGGTGTTATAAAATGTTGACACTGACACATATGGAGATAAAAAATTCGACCATGTCATATGATATCGTGTTAAGCTCATTATTGATAAGTTATTCAAATATGAAAATGTGATAGTTCAAGCTCAAATTTTGAGAGGTCTCTTAACATCAAAGAAATTAAAAGAAGCTACAACTCTATTGGGTATTCTAAAATCAACCAAAGATAAAAAGGTGAAGGAAAATGTGATTCAAAATATAAATAGTGCTTTAAAATCAATTGGAATATCTAGAAATAAAAGTGATATAGATGCACGTAGAGTAATACAAATGGCAGTAGTTTCATCAAGTACTAAAGAAAATCGTTTGGTAAAATCTATGGCAAAAGCATTAGGGACCTCACGAAAAACATTGCACAAACATAGGAAATTTTTATTGCAAATATATGTAAATGATGAGCTCACGTGTTGGACAGTTATTTGTAGGAAACCATACAAAGATAGACTTGGAGAAGATATTAAAAAAATAACATATGAATATTGGATGAAAAATTCGCATGTTTCACCAAAAGCAAGGGATGTGATGCGGTGAAGAATAGCACAAAATTAGTATGAAGAACATGCAAAACATATCTTGGACACCACTCAGATAGATTTGTTCAATAAGTTCATAGAAGATAATCATGGAATTAATGTCTCAATCAATACTTTTGGGCAAAAAAAACCATGGTATGTTAAACCTATCACTGTAGATGACACTTGTTGTTGTCGTTATCATGTGGAATTTCAATTATATTATGACACCTTCCTTAATTTTGGTAAAACATTTTGGAAAAAATCATCTCCTCTTTCCATTATCCATGATTTCATATCTGAAATTATATGTGCAAGAGAAAGTCATGAATTATTTTACCAAATGAAATGTGTTGGTGGTAAAAAATGTGATCATTGTGGAAATTTGACTTTATTTCACAACAAATATTCTATTTATAAAAATGATCAATCATTGTCTAACCTAAAAGTGAAATGGAAGAGATCTTAATATATTCATACATCAATTAGTTCAATTAATAATACAAGTGCTAAAGGATCGATATACAAGAAGAAGAAATTTTCGTGATAGAGTTTTTGAAGAAATTTTAGACAAAAATTTATAAGTACACCAAGCATTCTCATAGAGCTTGATGGTAGGACCTGCAATTCAAAAAGTTCTGTGAAATTTTTCCACCGGGGACCATTTTGTCAATAGTTGATTTTGCAAAGAATTACACATTTGTTGCACAAAATGAAATACAAAGTGAATATTATCATTCTGACCAAGTCTCTATACTTGTCCATATTCTATATAGAAATGCCGAACAAGATGTTGATCATATAGAAAGCACCAGTGAGAATGAGCACGTTCTTAAATAATATCAACGATGATCATACACATGATACAAATTTTGTACAACATTATTTTGATAAGATTTATGACTCATTGAAAGGTTGTGGAATAAAATTCAATGAACATTGGATATGGTTAGATGGATGTGCAAGTCAATTCAAATCTTCAATATCATTCCTTTGGTTGTGTCGTCTTCATAAGAAAACCCAGATTAAACATTGTTGAAATTTCTTTGAGACAGGTCATGGAAAAGGAGAACATGATGGTGCAGGGGCATGTATAAAATGAGCACTTTGAAGATATCAAATGGAACACTTTTCAAACTAACTTGTCTCAGCTGAACAATTTGTTCAATGGTGCGTTGCTACACTAAGCCATCAGACTAACCCATCAAGGTAGGTACGAAGGTATGTACATATATCCAAATTAACTTGTATAGAGTTTTAATATATGATAATTTTATTAATTTTCTAATTTAAACATTTATAAATTATATAGTTTAAAGAATATCATGATGATTATCTTTGTTATATAAATTGTATTTTAAATAACATATTTAAATTCTTGTTTTAATTTACTATAGTTTTTTGACATATTTGAGTCCAAGATGTATATAGATCGATTACATATGAAGCTGAAATAGTAAAATGGACTCGAAAATTGCATTAAATTAAAACAAAGGATTACCGAAATGTGTTTGCATTTGATAAAAGAAAGCATTCTTATTTTTTTCTGGTTTGCATAGAGGACATAATTCAATGATGTTTGTGAAAACAATATGTATGTAAAAGCTTGGCAACATACAAAACTAAATACAAAGGGTAAAATCTCAATTTCAAGCTTCGAAGAGATGGAATCAGAGGAGCCTATAGTACCATCTGAAGGTGATCGAGTTTCTGATTTTGTTAAAGAAGGTAACATTTCAATTTCTTTCATAGGATATATATATATATATGTTTTATGTTTTTAAAATAATTGTGTATAAGTATTTAGATAATAGTTAAAATATAGAGATTTAGAAATAGATAATAAAATAAAATCCATGATGATAAAGTTAATTTCATGTTAATTATGATATGAAATTACACTTGTTTTATTGTGTAGGAGATGTTTTTTTATAGTTGCACCCATTAACAACATAGAAAATTTCAAGTATTATTTGATGCGGTGCACTAAACGAAAGATGAATTTATTAGAAGACTATGATGATAACGATTTTATATATGAAAGAGGGTCTATTATACTTAAAGGTTATTTTTCCCAAAAAACTCATCAAAGTGAGAGTAATGTTTACTTTCAAGACTATCAACTCAATGTCATAAGTTGTCAATATAGTCACTTGGTGCGTGCAGTGTGTATAAAGTTGATAAAAGTTCAATAAATAAATAAATAAAATTGAAAGTTAAAAGATGGAGAATGTCAAAAGCTGACCATGAATGGATCATTGAGGATGGAATTCCATTAGAATTGTTTTAATTGAACTGCCCAACAATTTCTTCTCCTTTGATTCATCTTTGAGAACTTGGAGTTCAAGTACATTGTTATCCTTGATTTTTGTGCACTCTTAAGTTGTACATTATTAAGAATTTGATGATGTGAAAGCAATGCTCATTGGGTCATGTCTTGAGTTACAAATTTATATGTATATTTCCCGTTATCTAGGTGTATTGAGTATTCGATGCTGCTGATATTATTTTTGCATGCACGACAAATAATTTATATGTATACATTCTCTGGTCCTAAATGATTTCATACATGAATGCAAAATGTATTAGCCTTTCTAGACATGAATGCAATTTAATGTACATGTACCATATTTTACAATGTAATTTTAAGTTATGATTGTTTTAGACATCTACAACAAATTATAAGATTCATTTAAATGAAAAATGTACCATGTTTTGTATTTTGCAATTTTACTAGATTCATTTTAAATAAATTGAAAAAACAACTTTAAACAAAACCTAAGAATCATCTACTAACATTATAAGAATGATTGAATGCAAAATGTACTAACTAAATGCAAATTTACTTTCATTGCTACATATTCATGAACTTAAATATGTAAAAAATTTAAAAGCATCAAACCATGCATCATGCAAATTGTGGGCCATGTTTATAATGCAATTTTATCTAGTATGTTTGTGCATTCAAACAACTTTATATTAAAGTTAACTATCAACCGACATCCATAGTAGCCTTTCTATACATGAATGCAAAATGTACATACCATATTTTATAATGCAATTTTAATTTATGATTGTTTTAGACATCTACACCAAATTATAAGATTCATTCAAATGCAAAATGTACCATGTTTTGTAATTTGCAATTTTACTAGATTCATTTTAAATAAATTGGCAAAACAACTTTAAACAAAACCTAAGAATCATCTACTAACATTATAAGAATGATCATGCAAAATGTACCAACTAAATGCAAATTTACTTTCATTGCTACATATTCATGAACTTAAATATGTAAAACCTTTAAGCATCAAACCATGCATCATGCAAATTGTACCATGTTTTATAATGAAATATTATAGTATGTTTGTGCATGAACAACTTTATATTAAAAGTTAACTATCAAATGACATCCATAGTAGCCTTTCTATACATGAATGCAAATACCATATTTTATAATGCAATTTTTATGATTATTTTAGACAAAGACACCTAATTATAAGATTCATCCAAATGCAAAATGTACCATGTTCTATAATTTGCAATTTTAATAGATTCATTTTGAATAACAAGTGACAAAACAACTTTAAACAAAACCTAAGAATCATCTACTAACATTATAACAATGATTATGAAAAATGTACCAACTAAATGCAAATTTACTTTCATTGCTACATATTCATGAACTTAAATATGTAAAACCAAGTTTTAAGCATCAAACCATGCATCATGCAAATTGTACCATGCAAAATGTACATAAACTCCAAAATTAACATGTATTAAATCATAATAGAGAGTTCTAGAATTAAAATATGTCCAACATTTATATCATTATAAAAGTAAATATATAATAAAAAGTTGTCAAATAAAAATATGCATCAATTCATAATAAATAGTCTCACTTTAAATATGTCCAAAATATATATCATGATAAAAGTAAATATAACATAAAAAGATTGTCAAATAAAAATTTGCATCAATTTAGAGAGTCTCGCTGAAATATATGATCTATCATCATCCTCGTGCTCTCATCTGAATCATGGGTGGCCTTGACAACATGTGTAATTACATATATACATAAGATTATGTACTTTCGAAAATGTAATCATCAAAACAAAATTATAAAAAGTTTCATATTCCATGTAATACCTCATGTTGTTCCCCCTCCATTGTGCCCTTGTGGTGTTCGCCATGCATTGTGCCCTTATGGTGTTTTCCATGCATTGTGCCCTCATGGATAAACTGTATAATACATGTGCATGTATATATATATATATATATATATTAAAATTTTAAAATTGCACATGAAAATGCATAAACTAGATCAATATTAAAAAAAATCAAGTATCAACTTTTTCAAATTGTCTAGACACTTCAATCCATGTAACTGACTAAAGTTTCAAATTCCATGTAATACCTCATGGTGTTCCCCTTGCATTTCTCCCACCTAGATGCTTTGTACAATACATGTACATGTATATATTAAAAATTAAAATTGCACATGAAAATGCATAAACTCGCAACATTAAAAAAATTGTTACACAACTTTTTCAAATTGTTTAGATAATCCTATTCCCATTGTCAACTCCATTGCTAAAGTCCCTCGAGAATGGAAATCGTCTCCACAAACCTAAAATTCAAAAAATTTAAAACTGTAAGATAAATCTATCTCATTTTTTAATGAAACTTGCACTTCAATTTATAACAAAACATAAGTGAAATATTCAATACTTGTGACATTCGATTATTTGACACATCTCCTAGTAGGAAGGAAGAGGGTGGCGCTATGTTGAAAACATTGGACGAAATCAGAAACTGCTAACATTTAATTATATATACATAATTATTTATTTTAAAAATATGTCCTAACAATACCGATATAATAAAAGTAGAATAATAAATATATCAACATGAACTCTTCAAAAAAACTAACATCTCTCAAAATATCTTGATTGGAACCTGAACCTGGGACTGTGATATTATTAAAATTTTCGTTCAACAAACGAGTTAACTACAAATGGTGAACATATGATACATTTATGTTATATTATATATGAAAAAATTTAAAAAATGTATGTGAATCGACATTAACAGATACATTACAAATTACATTAAAATATCCACCCTAACCATTAACACATACCGATCCCACACCCTCTTCCTCATGAACAATTAGGTCTTTCCAACCATTATGACAACCCTTTGCATATGCTTTAAGCTCATAAATATTCATATTATCTATCTCTTCATCTGTTTTATATACAAAATTAGCACATGCATTAGCTTCTGCTCTTTGTCGATTTAGACAGATATCAATTCTAGTGAATGCACTATGGATGTTGTCTATAATGGCATTCCTTCCTTCTCAACCCATTTGAGAAGTGACATCCATCTCTTACCATAAAGTTACTAGACGAGGAGGTTGGCGTACCAAAGGTGACAGAGGGCGACGAAATTTAACAACCTCTCCCAGTACCATAATATTTAGATGGAAGGTCATTATAATCAGGTTTCATACGCAAAACGAATTTTGCATAAAATAAATTTGCAAAATAAATTGGAACCTTATCATTCCATGGAATATTTCCATATGTTGCAAGGAATCTATCATACAAATGGTTAGCTATATCAAGGTGCTCGAAATATTACACCTTGAGCACCTTTCTTTTAGACCCTTCTTTGAAATTAAACCTAAATTTTGCATTTCCTTTTGTAACCCTTTTACTAATCTTGTCCCATTTATCGGGACCCATTACTGCTTCCTTTTTACGTCTTATCATATCTCTAAAGAAATATGTGGTTGGCCCAAGCTTCTCGTAAATATCAAGAAATGATCTTGGAGAGTGCACAACTATTTCTAAGATTTCTTGACTCTCTACAAGGAGCTCCAAACTCCCAAGATCTTTCCTCAATTTTGAATAATGACTTTTGCACCTTTTTAATGTACATTGTTGGAGGTTTGTTTCCCAATGAAGCTCATCAGGAATATCAGATGGATAAGTGTTACGGGTGAAACCACCCTAGGGCTTTGGGTCGAGAACCCCAATAGAGCAGAGGGCAAACCACAACAAGAAATGCTCAAGCAATCAACAAAAATTCTTATTCTACTAAATCATGTAGGAGTGTCCTTACCTAGATGTCCTTTGTTTGGGTAGATCCCACAGGGTTCAAACCCTCAACTTCTCCCGATGTTCTTGAAACCTGAAAATTATTCAAATGGAACATACACGATAGTAGAAACATAAAGCATTTTCATGATATTAACTTTAAATCATATAAATGAATGACTATTTATACATCAATATAAGATTTATAAATGAATTACAACATAATTTGATAATAAACACATTTCATATCGGAAATAGAACAACATTCCTTTTATTGAAGTAAGCTACAAATAAGGTGGAGAAATACGACCTGAGTCCTTCTCCTGCTCCAAGTGGAACCGTCCTCTGGATCCGTCCTTTCCTGACCTTCAGCAATCTTCCTTCATCACCAATACAAGGATATCTCAAGCAATAGGGGATAATCTCACTATAGTATCAATATCTCATACTTTCTCCCTTAAGGCCTTCCCATGGAGGTTTATTTATACTTCTCCAAATTAGTTTTTTCAATTGGGAAACAGTTGGGCCACGGGCAATAGGAGGTGAGTAATAGGTAAAACTTATGAACTCCACCTGAAATTAAGGAAATTTAATTTTTTTAAGTGTTTTAACATATGTACATGGGTTGGATATATGTTGACCCGCGTGTACACGCTTTTATCACAAGGAAAAGTAGCGTATAGGGAATAAAACACTGTTTTTTAGATTTTGGACCAAGTCTGGAAGGAAGGGTTTCCCTAGGCCATAATCAGAGCATCAGATCTACCAAGAGTGGTAAATGGTGCTATAACAATAAGTGGTAGTTGTTGTATGGCCTTCTTCTTCAATTTCCCAGCTTCACTTACGTCTACTTGGAGCAACATTTTCACCCTATGCATCAATATATAAAATTACATAAATATAAAAGCATGTGAACAAATGTATTCATACACATGCAACATAAACATGTACACACATATGTACATATAATTCATTTACATGTACAATTTTTTTTAACATAATTTTTTTATATATAATTTACCAAAATGATGAGGATAATGATGATCCGATTGATATTGATGACCACCCAGAGATGATTGAGCGCCGGGAGAATGATTACCACCCTCACATGACGACATAGTGAGCAAAGCTTCTAAAAAAAATAGAAAATCAATTCATATATATATATATATATATATATATATATATATATATATATATATATATATATATGATTCTACCTATTTATCATTTAAGTAAATTCACACACACACACACACACATATATATATATATATATATCATACCATGATGGTGTGAACAATGGGCCTCCATTGATTGAGTAGATACTCTTTTCGACCTAGTTTGAAATGCTCCAAAAAAAGGAAATTTATTGTAATTTAATTTAAAGCTAAATCGATAAAAAAAAATATTACATATGATTATATTCAAATATCATCTAAAAACTTACACATAAACATATATATACCACGATCATGATGGACCTCCCCCCATTCATTTGATATTCTCTTTGATCCATGGCCTCCCCCTTTAGTAGATCCATGAGACTCGATTGATGATCGCCTCGAAGAATCATGTGGAAAATTCTCATCCATGCTATGGGTATCTATAGATATATAGATACATGATATTTAAAAAGTTACCTCATGAATTTACAATTCTTTTCAACATTGATATTTAAAAAGATCAATAATTCAGAAAGTTGTTGTGACCCTTGAAGTTACCTTATGCATTTAAAAATCTTGAAATTTCTATTTAAAAGGATTAAGAATTCAGAGAATTGATAACCCTTGATATTACCTCATGCATTTAATTGATGTAACCCTTGAAATTACGTCATGCATTTTAAGTTTGTAAAATTGTTATTTAAAAACATTGAAAGAATTCAGAAAATTAACGTTGCTATCTGAAGCTCTTAATTTAAAATATACTCAAGGCTAAAAACACAAACGTTGAAGAAGATACATTTTGAAAATTAAATATAAAATTTTCTAAAACATTCCAAGTTCACCAAGTTGTGATTACATAGTGGGGACACACTTGGTATAAAACTGGATATTAAAAAAAAAAAAAAAACATGGTCATTAAAAACAACACATTTATAACTAAAAAACACATACATATCAAAGATATCTTACAATGTCCACTAATAAATTCTGATGGAGATCTTCTTAACACTAATTCATCTTTCACACAAAAATCTTGAATTGGCATTGCCCCATACAATAGATCACTAGACATCCTATTAACATTTGTACAATGTCTTATGCTAAATTATTGAAATTGACTAACAATATTTTTTTTCTTCTCCGTGTAGTTGTTTTAACCTCTCCTTTTTAACTTGTTACACACCTTTCATCTAGTTGCACACAAGTTCAGAATTGGTGAAGACTAAAGTTCCATTGAATCCATATTCCTAAGCCTTCTATCAATGCAATATAATACGCTTCATTGTTTGTTGTTCTTCCAGATACATTCCTTTTCCTTTGGAGGAATTTGTTCGTAACAATATTGCATAGGACATAAGTAATCACTGCTTGCTCTGGATTGGGATAACAAGAAACTTCTATACATAATGTCCATTTTTCAACCATGTTTAATGGGTTTTCTGATCCCTGTAAAAAACAAATTCAAGAAAATGAATTTAATATATCTATTTATTGAAAATGCCTTACTTTATGGGAGAATGATAATAAATAAATACCTATTGTGATTGAATAATGGAATACTACAAGGATTTATGAATAAATTGTAAAGGGAATCCAGTAACCAAATTATCTAGAGATTAAGTGCAATAACCAAATTTACTTGAAAGGTTTAGTTGGGAAAGTCAAAAATTTTCAATTTAAGGCTTAAGGTAAGGCTTAAGGCTTGAAATGGAGCTTAGTGCATGGGCTAACTATATAATATAGAATAACAATATCATTTTTATTTCACTATTATCACCATATGGAAATGCAAATATAACTGGATAAAATTAGTCAGCGAAAACTAATGTTTCTTGTGGATCTATGGGGTTGACTGGTTTTGGCTTTACCTATGCATCCCTTATAGCTTGAGCGCCTATGTCTAGTATTGGTGGTAATTAATCCCTTGCTCTCCCCTCACTGGAGATTATTTTCATCATGGAGGAATAGATACCGTGTAATATCATGATACATTTGGACCACCTGGGTCCCTTACGTTGCAATAAAATGTTTGGCGATCTATTGGAGGTTCATTCAGTTGTAATGATCCAGATCTTGGGCGGAGGCCCCCAATATCTAAAAGATTGAAATGCTAGAAGAAAAAGAGGAAAATGTCCAATCAACAAAACCACAAAGAATTTTTTTATTAAAACGGAGAATAACTGTGAAAGCTACATTGTGGTGGACAATTTGTCCTTTTACAAAATGTGACTTGTTACTTATAGTATTTTTCAGTTACAATACCACGAGTCAATTCCATGGGTGAATTAATACCATGGGTGGATGTCACAATACCATGGGAAAATACCATGGGTGGATGTCACTTACTATACCATGGGTGGATGCCACTTACAATACCATGGCTAAATTCCATGGGTGGATGAATAACATGGTTGGATGAATACCATGGGTTGATGCCATTTTCTATTTGGATCATTCTTCCCTTCTTAAGAAGCAATGGTCTCCATTGTGTGAAGTTCCCTCCTGCGAAGTCTTTGTTGAATATGAAGAGCTACTGAAGAGAATGGTTTTATGTGGTTAACCCATAACCATGATGAAAGAAGAACCAAGGATAAACATACCCTGTAATGCTTATGACCAAACGTGATATTGACAGTGTGCGGCCTAGCAAATGGACTTCGATGAAGTGTGGGTTTGTGGATGACCCATAACCATGAAAAACGAAAATCCTAGGATAGAGATACCTTGTAATGATTGTGACCAATTGTGATACTAACAGTGTTCGGCCTAGCAAATGGACTTCGATGACAAGGATTTTGTGTGGTTGACCCATAACCGTGATGTTGGTTGTTGATGAAGTAGCAGGTGCCTACATAGCCTGGGGTGGGAGGGCACGTCTCCAAATAACCCAAGCCAAATGCTGCTATGCTGAAAGTGATGAATGTGAAGCGGGTGCCTACTAAAGCGGGGTGGGAGGGCACGTCTCCAAAAGGAACCCACTCCGAATGTTGTTCTAGAATTAAAATGGACATAATTCGGTCAATATAACTCAAAATATTTATTATAACCTGTCTTTGGAAACAGAAGGACCATTTTTCATCTTCCCATGTGTTGGACATCCTTATCTAGACAATCTAGAATCTCATATTCGCGCTGCAACTTTTCCGCCATCACAAAAGTTCTAAAAAAATAACTGATTTTAAATCAATGATATCTCCCACATCCGAACTCCAATTCGACCAATTTTTTTTTGAACTTGAGTGATTTTTTGAGAGGAGCTTAGATATACAATCACGTTTCTAAAATTTATACCAAAATTGGAAAAAAAAAAAAAGATAGGAGAGTCGTCGTCCACGAATTGTCGTCAGAAACATTTATGCAACATAGTTGATTTTAAATTAGCGATATCTCCCTCATTCGGAATTTGATTCGGTGGATTGTTTTTTTGAATTTTGGTATTTTTTCGCAAGTAATCCAAATCTATTATTTTTTTTTGTAAATTTTGCACCAAAAAATTCAGATCTGATCTGCAAACTCGCCGCCCAAAAACATTCCTGAAAAAAAAATGAAAAAATAAAAATTCTTCTCTCTTGGCCCAAGGAAATGCTCTGTGGAGGATGTTAGCCTTGTTGGCCTTTGGCCGAAAAAATGGATCCAAAACACTCATAAAGTCTTCAAGAGTTGATTAAAATCATCCCAATATCGAAACAATCATATGAAAAAAGCCCTTAGAAGGGTGGAAATACACTATCGGGAGGCTAAAATACTCTAAAACAGTGAAAAAACAGAGTATTGCAGGCGCGAATAGAGCAACGCACAGCTGCCGATAGAACTGGTTGATCCACGGCCCAGATCTAACCGGCTAAATCACAATCAGCCAAGCTGAAGGGACAGTTAATTGGCGAGTCACATCGGCAGTCGCGGCGGTGGAGGGCATAATCTATAAAGCCCCGACGTTGAGCGATCCGCGATTGCAATTAGATTGCATCGCTACATCGCAGCGGAACATTACCAAGGGTCGGGGCCCACATCGCATCGCAGGTTCGCAATCGGCAGGAACATACACCGTGTTATATGAAGACCATTGGCTAGAGTGATATGCGATTGCGATTAGATCGCATCGGAATATTGCGAAGGAGTAGGGCCTCTATACAGGTGGTAACATTGATTGCGATGAATCCCGGACCCGAAAGGGTCCGGGAATGAAATCTATAAGATTTGAAGTCCGAAGGGAGGCCAATTTTCATGTATTTCCCGTGTTTTTAAGTATTTAAAAATACAAGGGGAACAAAGGGACCACGCTGACTACGATAGACGACAGCGACCCAAAGGGCAGAACCGATGAGAGAATAGGCCATGTTTAAGGAATTTTGAGGTCCGAAAAGAACAGAGAAGGGCGGGATTTACATAGTTGCAGCGTTTTATGTATGAAATAGAAAACATTCCTGGTTATCATTTGAAAGGGACTGTTGCAGGGATTTCATAGGCCCGATAGCCACTCCATTTGCAAGATCAGGTGGCCAACCATCCTTAGAAGCGTCGTGCAGAAATGTTACATGCCAGAAGAGGGATTCGGCTGGGATACAGCGGCTGGCGAATAGATCCTAGAAAGGGAAAGAGAGGGGCCACAACACGCTGCAACCCGAATCAAACGAGATCATGGAACATCAACGGTCCCACCAGCGCAACAGCCATCTTAAAAAAGATTATGGAGCATCTCTGGCACGAGAGAGCTCCCAGGCTTCACAACAAGCTGCCCAAAATATTTGAATATGGTTAGTCTTCTGTCAGAAGAAGAAACCTACGAATCATGCTGCCTGTTGAGGGAATCATATGGTTAAACAAGACATAGGGATAGATTAAGAAACCTGAAGCCTCAAAAGGCTCAGGACCATTATAAACAAGCTATAAATAGCTGAAAACGAGATGAAAGAAGGGTTCAACTTTTGGAGACTGTTCCTCCTATGTTCCTTCGAGCTTCTCATCTACATCCTTTAGTAATACATGCTTCTTTTGTTGTTATACGTTCAATATCCATTCCTCTTCTGTTCTACGCTTGCACTTGCACTTGCACTTGCACAGTCCATTCATGTTCTCTGTGTATCTGAGGCCAAATAACTACCATCTTATCTCTGCTTTGATATACTAGATTTGCAAGCTTCTTTGCTGCCTATAGCTAGCTATTTACATGTGTTGTCATATATGTAATCTGCTGGTATAGTTAAGCATTCTCCATCTATCCATTAAATCTGCAAACTATTGAGCGTTTGTGGTTTAAAGCCTTGTGTTGTTAAGAGTGTTCATGCATGTCTTGAGTGAGAACAGAGCTGAAATGGTCATCTGACTTGTTCCAAATCATCATCCATTCCAATAGTTCAGAGAACAATATTGAAGATTATATGTTACCAGGCATCTCCGAGCTACAACCTAGGAGAGTTTCCTGGAGTGCTAACATAATTGGCGCCGCTGCTGGGGAGAGGAAACTGAAGCTCAGCTTCCCTAGGAAATGACATAGACTCTTGATGATAGACAAAGTCTGGGCACATTTTTGGTTGTAATCATCTATCTGGCGACTCTACTGGAGGCCGAACCTCTTGGCGACTCCACTTCATAATTCTGGCTCGGTTTGTGAGGCATACTCGGAGAAATACTCAGAAATCACAAGCTGACGCAGTACCTGACCCTGAAAAGACCATCAAAGAGAAGAAAGTATTGCAGAAAGGAGCATCAGGTTCAGGTAAACCTAAACAATATTCTATATATATTCAAGAAAATCTTGCAATAGAACAAATACATGTTGAGAGTATAGATTCTAATACTAGTAGTGAAGAAAAACTCTTAGAAATTCATAAAGCTCCTTATTCTTTAATTTCTCCTTTTGTTGTTAGCCCAAAGGAAACCTCACCTCCTATCCATCATACTCCTTTGGTCTCATCAGCCACTCCTCAGCCTTCTATCATTCAGACTCCTAGTACTCTTTTAGTCACCACAGCTATGGCAGGTCCACAAGCACCCACCAAAATGGAAAGAATCATAGTTTCTAGGTATGGACCTCTAATATTTCCCACTCCTTTGAATGCTATGCCCACTAGAGAATATCAGAAGTATATGCCTAAGTTCACTGGGATCGAAAGTGTTACTGCTGAAGTACACCTTGAGTCATTTTATAGCTATGCTGATAATCTAGACATTAGTGAAGACGATGTGTGGATGAGAGTCTTTGTCCAAAGCCTAGATGGGGAGGCTAGAAAATGGTTCAGAGAACAAGCCCCAAGATTTATAGCAGATATTGAAGCTTTAGATGATGCATTCCTAAAACATTGGGGGGATAAGAAGGATCTCCTCTACTACCACACTGAGTTTGGAAACTTGAAGAGGGAAAATGGGAAGCTGATGTCCGATTTTAATAAGATATTTAACTGCATGTACAACAAGATACCGGCGGAAGTAAAACCTACCACTACCTCTGCTAAACTCACCTATGCTAATGCTTTTTATTCTGACTTCTGCCTACTGTTGAGAGAGAGGCGATGTGCTACTTTGACTGACATGCAGGATGCAGCCTTGGAAGTAGAATCAAACATCATGGCTGCAGAAAAACTCAAGGGAAATGTTGATAGAAGAAGACAAAGGGGCGAGTCTTCATCATCCTCTGATCCTAAGATAGATAAAATGACAAAAATGATCGTCATTAGCCTCTGAAATTTCCAAGTTAAAGGTTGAGCAGCACCCTAGGAAAGGGAGAGTTCCCAATACCTTTGCTCCTAGAAATCTAAATCCATATAGAAGAGCTAATGAGCAGTTGCAGATATTGCAAAGAAGCAAAGATGCCAATGAAGACCAAAGGGTGAAGACCCCTTTCCAGAATGTAGTCATGGAGGAAGAGCAGTTTGAAGAAGATGATGAGATCCATTGCCTTGAAGACAAAGGCAATGCTTCCTTTTTGACCTCAGCTGCCTATGAAAAGTCATTATGCAATGACCAGACTAACCAAGAATGGGGTGGTGAAGCTGTTCTGCAAGCTGAAGATCAGTGCAGATATAATCTGCAGTTGAAGATGAATAATGCCAAGGAAACCCCTGCTCAAAGAGTTGCTGACCCTACAGTACAGCAAGCTAATAAGCAAAAACAACCGGCAGTTGATCCTATCATCCTCAAAGCTCCAGCTCATGAGGTAAGAGGCCTTGACAAGTCCCCTTCTCCTTTCAGTTTTCAATCAGAAATTCAAAAGCTAAGAATACCTATGCCTCTGATTGAACTAGTGAAAAGTGAGTCCTTCAAAAGATCCATCCTCGAGGCCCTTGAGCCTAAAGCCATCCAAGCCTCCACCGATTGTGTAAATCTACAAGATGACAAGCCAACTGTTATTCTCAGCCCAATGATTGAAAATGGTGAGGACAGCTCCCCATCATTCTATGTCTCTCGGAACATTCATGATAAAATCCTCCACAACTACCTTTTGGACACTAGAGCTAGCCATAACTTAATGCCCAAGGCTATCATAGACGAGTTGGGTCTCGACATCACTAAGCCTTATCATGATTTGTTTTCTTTCGACTCTAGAAAAGTGAAATGTCTAGTATTAATCAAGGACCTAGCTATCACTTTGTCTCAGCTACCTATGAAAAGCATGATGATGGATATTGTGGTAGCAGATGTACCTCCCAAATTTGGCATGTTACTTTCTAGAGGTTGGATCAGGAGACTAGGTGGATCATTACAAAATGATCTGTCCTATGCTATTGTCCTAGTTTTCGGAGGTGAGAGCAAGAGATTATACAGAGAGGCGCAGTTGGCTTACATCATCAGCAATGAGAAGAACCCCACTAATCATCCCATCTATGCTATTGATACCGATTTTGGAGCATGTATTCTTCATATTGAAGAGTCTCAGTTGGCCTCCACGCAACTCAAAAATCCAGTTTGCCAGATCGCGCAGGATGGAAACCCACAAATTTGGGGTATGTTCTTTGATGGGGCTTGCTCCAAAGACGCTAAAGGGGCAGGTGTAGCCCTTGTGTCCCCAACACAAAAATACATTCATTTGTCTTTCAAAATAACCTTTCAGGTCACAAACAACATAGCAGAGTATGAAGCTTTGATTCTGGGCTTAGGCGCTACTAAAGAAATGGGTATCAAAGGCCTGCAAGTGTTTGGAGATGCAGACCTCATCATTCAGTAGGTAAATAAAACGTTCCAAGCAAAGTATCCAAGGCTGAAACCATACAGGGATGAGGTATGGAGGCTCAAAGATTCTTTTAAAGATTTCAGCATTTCTTATATTCCAAGAATGAAGAACCAACTTGCCGACTCCCTTGTTGTCTCTGTTAGCACGTTTGTTCCTCCTTTGCCTCCTCAAATGACATATGAAGTTCATGTAAAATACAGACCGTCCCTGCCAGACAATGTCAAATATTGGAGAGTTTTTGAAGACGATGAGGAAATTAACAGATTTTTACAAGTCATTGAGGAATTTTCTGAAACGCACATCGACCAAGAAAATGAAAACATGGAAGAATTCTGCCAGTCCAAGCTAAAAAGTGAAAGCGGCCGAGAAAGCCTCATCCAGTTGCCCAGTAATCACATACCAAAGGGATTGGTGCCTCTAGAGAAGCTTTTCAATCATAATGACATGCCCTACAAGCCGGCCAAAACAGAGAATGAGTCCGCTGTTTGTAAACATAATATAGGGAGCCCAACCCATCCAAAATTCATCAATCTGTCTACTCATTTGTCTTCTGCCCAGAATTCCGAGTATTGCTCCCTCATGAAGCAATTCACTGATATTTTTGCTTAGGAATACAGCGATCTTAAAACCTATGACCCAGACGTTATTCAGCATAAGATCCCACTGGAAAAGAACACCACCCCTTTTAAGCAGAAATTAAGACTTGTCAGCCCTCCCTTACTGCCTTTGATCGAGAAAGAAATCAAGAAGTTGTTGGATGCCAAAATCATAATTCCCCTAAGGTATTCGAAGTGGATAGCCAACCTGGTGGTGGTAAGGAAGAAAAATGGAGAAATCAGGCTTTGCGTCGACTTCAGAAATCTGAACAAGTGCTCTAAAAAAGATAACTATCCCCTGCCCAAGATGGAACACTTGTTACAAAAAGTTTTAGGGGCTAGAGTCATGTCTTTCTTAGATGGATTTTCAGGTTATAATCAGATTGTTGTACATCCTGGAGATCAGGAAAAGACCACCTTCACTACTCCTTGGGGTACTTTCATGTACTCCAAGATGCCTTTCGGACTGATGAGTCCTGGGGCTACGTTTCAGAGGGCCATGGACATATCCTTCGTGGGAGAGAAGGAAAAGTTTTTCCTTATTTATCTTGATGACATAACAGTCTTCTCCAACAGCCACAAAGACCATTTACAACATTTGAAGAAGGTCTTCCTAAAGTGCGGACAGTTCGGAATCTCAGTAAACCCAAAGAAGTCACAGTTTTCTCTAGAAGAAGGCAAACTTCTGGGACATATTGTTTCTACTGAAGGTGTGAAGATTGATCCAACAAGGGTTGAAGCCATTCAGACACTGTCCATTCTAAGGTCGAAAAGGGGCATCCAATCCTTCCTGGGTAAAATCAACTTTGTAAGGAGGTTCATTCGAAACTTTTCAGAGTTAGTAAAGCACATCACTTCCATGTTGAAGAAAGGATCGGAGATAAAATGGACAACTGCTTCAAGTAGCTCTTTTGAAGCCATCGAGCAAGCTATCATGGAAACTCCCACTCTAATCAGCCCAGATTACACTAGGGAGTTTTGTATCTTCTCTTTTACCTCTTATGATACACTGGCAGCAGTTTTGTTACAAAAAAATGATGAAGGCATAGAGCACCTCGTGGCCTTTTTCAGCAAAACTCTAAGGGATGTTGAACTAAGGTATGACCTTATTGAGAAGCAAGCTTATGATCTCATAAAGTCTTTGAAAGCATTCAGGATTTATATTCTGCATTCCAAAGTAATTGCATATGTGCCCTCAGCCTCAGTGAAAGATGTCTTAACTCAGCCAGATATTGATGGAAAGAGGGCAAAATGGATTGCAAAATTCATAGAATTCGACATAGAGGTGAAGCTCACTAAGCTTGTCAAAGGCCAGGGATTGGCTAAGCTCATGGCTGAAGAAAATTGCAGCTTGTTAGACATAAATTGAAATGTAGATGATGAGCAAACAAAGGGAGCAGCAGAAGAGCAAAAGCAGAATCAGTCCTTCGCTGGAAATCTAGCCACATGTGAATGATATTCTAGCATAGTTCATTGCTTGCAGAAGCTGGAAATTTCCCCAGGGCTTAGCTCAAGTCAAGCTCGTACCATTAGACTCAGATCAGACAAATTCGACATTGACAAAAATCTGCTTTATTGGAAAGACCCATCCAGAATCCTCTTTAGGTGTCTAGATAAAGAACAATCTGTAGAGATCATACACCAGTTCCATTCTAGCATCTGTGGTGGGCATCATTATTGGAAAACCACAGCTCACAAAATCTTAAGGGCTGGGTATTATTGGCCTACGTTGTTCTCTGATGTGTTTTCTTTTGTAAAAGCTTGTGACAAGTGGCAGAGGTTTGCAGGAAGACAGCAGATAAAATCTCTTCCTTTGAAGCCAATACATGTCAACGGTCCCTTCCAACAGTGGAGCTTGGACTTTATAGGTGAGATTAACCCACATTCCAGTAGCCAACACAAATGGATCTTAGTAGCCACTGATTATTTCACCAAGTGGATTGAGGCTATACCCACTAAGAGTGCCACTCATCAAGTTGTCATAAAGTTCTTGAATGAGAATATTTTCACTAGATTTGGTTGCCCAACCAAACTAGTCACTGATAATGCAGCAGCTTTTAAGGCAAAATAATTGATGGACATGACTGAAAACATGGGCATTCAAGTCATGCATTCTACCTCATATTATCCTGAAGGCAATGGCCTGGGAGAATCATCTAACAAGAGTCTGGTAAGGATAATCAAAAAATTGTTAGAGGACAACAAAAAGAGCTGGGATTCCAAGTTGAAGTTTGCACTATGGGCTGACAGAGTTTCCATCAAAAAGTCCATAGGGAATTCTCCATTTAAACTGGTTTATGGCGTTGATGTTATTTTCCCTATCCAGCTGATCCTCCCTATGGCTAAGTTCTTGCAAGAAGAACAAGATGAAGAAAATGACATGGTAAGAAGAATGAATAACCTAGTTGAACTACAACAGATTAGAGAGCAGCTAGTTGAGAAAGCACAAGTCCATCAGAAGAAAATCAAAGAAACCTTTGACAAGAGGGCAAAAGTGGACAATTTCCAAGTTGGTGATTGGATGCTCAAATGGGATGCATTGAAGGAAAAGAAAGGTAACCATGGCAAGTTTGACTCCTTATGGATAGGTCCTTTTGTCATCACTCAAGTTCAACACAACAATACATTTATCCTACACAATCTAGAAGGAGGAGACACTTCGGGTAGCTCGGTAAATGGGTGGTTCCTGAAACTCTATTTCATTTAAGGCCTTAAAGCCTTATTATTGTACATATGTTTTTCTTTCAGTTTCTATGTCTATGATAAAAAGACTCCATGCCCAATGGAACACTAGGGGAAGATTCAATTTTGTTTTACAGGAAAGGCATTGATCTGTGATTCTTGAAACCTCACAAGGAGGATTTCATCCCCAGAAGGAGCCAGTGTTAGCCTTGTTGGCATTTGGCCCAAAAAATGGATCCAAAGCACTCCTGAAGTCTTCAAGAGTTGATTAAAATCATCCCAAGATCGAAACAATCATATGCCAAAAGCCCTTAAAAGGGTGGAAATACGCTATCGGGAGGCTAAAATACTCCAAAATAGTGAAAAAACAGAGTATTGCAGGCACGAATAGAGCAACGCACAGCTGCCATTAGAACTGGCCGATCCACGGCCCAGATCTAACCGGCTAAATCACAATCGACCAAGCTGAAGGGACAGTTAATTGGCGAGTCACATCGGCAGCCGCGGCGGTGGAGGGCATAATCTATAAAGCCCTGGCGTTGAGCAATCCGCGATTGCAATTAGATCGCATCACTACATCGCAGTGGAACATTACCAAGGATCGGGGCCCACATCGCATCGCAGGTTCGCAATCAGTAGGAACATACACTGTGTTATATGAAAACCGTTGGTTGGAGCAATATGCGATTGCAATTAGATCATCGCTAGATATCATCGGAATATTGCGAAGGAGCAGGGCCTCTATACAGGTGGTAACGCCGATTGCGATGAGTCTAAGACCCGAAAGGGTCCGGGAATGAAATCTATAAGATTTGAAGTCCGAAGGGAGGCCAATTTTCATGTATTTCCCGTGTTTTTTAGTATTTCAAAATACAAGGGGAACAAAGGGACCACGTCAGTTGCGATAGACGACAGTGACCCAGAGGGCAGAACCGATGAGAGAATAGGCCATGTTTAAGGAATTTTGAGGTCCGAAAAGAACAGATAAGGGAGGGATTTACACAGTTGCAGCGTTTTATGTATGAAATAGAAAACATTCCTGGTTATCATTTGAAAGGGACTGTTGCAGGGATTTCATAAGCCTGATAGCCACTCCATTTGCAAGATCAGGTGGCCAACCATCCTTAGAAGCGTCGTGCAAAAATGTTACATGCCAGAAGAGGGATTCGGCCGAGATACAGTGGCCGGTGGACAGATCCCGGAAAGGGAAAGAGAGGGGCCACAACACACTGCAACCCAAATCAAACGAGATCATGGAACATCAACGGTCCGTCTAGTGCAAGAACCATCTTAACAAACATTATGGGGTATCTCTGGCATGAGAGAGCTCTCAGGCTTCACAGCAAGCTGCCCAAAATATCTGAATATGGTTAGTCTTTTGTCAGAAGAAGAAACCTACGAATCATGTTGCCTGTTGAGGGAATAATACGGTTAAACAAGACAGAGGGATAGATTAAGAGACCTGAAGCCTCAAAAGGCTCAGGACCATTGTAAATGAGCTATAAATAGCTGAAAACGAGATGAAAGAAGGGTTCAACTTTTGGAGATTTTTCCTCCTATGTTCCTTCAAGCTTCTCATCTGCATCCTTTAGTAATACATGCTTCTTTTGTTGTTATACATTCAATATACATTCCTCTTCTGTTCTACGCTTGCACTTGCACAGTTTGTTCATGTTCTCTGTGTATCTAAGGCCAGATAACTTCCATCTTATCTCTGCTTTGATATACTAGATTTGCAAGCTTCTTTGATGCTTGTAGCTATCTATTTACATGTGTTTTCATATATGTAATCTGCTGGTATAGTTAAGTATTCTCCATCTATCCATTAAATCTGCAAACTATTGAGCATTAGTGGTTTAAAGCCTTGTGTTGTTAAGAGTGTTCATGCATGTCTTGAGTGAGAACAGAGCTGAAATGGTCATCTAACTTGTTCCAAATCATCATCCATTCCAATAGTTCAGATAACAATATTGAAGATTATATGTTACCAGGCATCTCTGAGCTACAACCTAGGAGAGTTTCCTGGAGTGCTAACAGAGGACGTAGCACATGCTTGAATTTTGTTGAATATTTCTGCAAAATTTGAAACTAAAATATGCATCAAACTTTCATTCCCATGGAATCATAACCTGCTCTGATACCACTGATCCAGATCTTGGGGGGAGGCCCCAAGGATCTAAAAGATTGAAATGCTAGAAGAAAAAGAGGAGAATGCCCAATAAACAAAACCATGCAATTTTTTTTATTAAAACAGAGAATAATTGTGAAAGCTACATTGTGGTGGGCAATCTGTCCTTTTACAAAATTTGACTTGTTACTTATAGTATTTTTTAGTTATAATACCACGTGTCAATTCCATGGGTGGATGTCACAATACCATGGGAAAATACCATGGGTGAATGGTGTCACTTACAATACCATGGGTGGATAAATACAATGGGTGGATGCCACTCACAATACCATGGGAAAATTCCATGGGTGGATGAATAACATGGCTGGATGAATACCATGGGTTGATGCCATTTTCTATTCGGATCATGTAACTCCTCTCCAGGAAGTTGCAATCAAATTAGGGAGCTAATTAGTTTGTATGACTTGGTATTGGGGGAGTTGTTTTCTATGTTTTTTGGGAGCACTATTTTTTAATAATGGGTCATTTGGAACTATTATATTAATAGTTGTAGTAGTAGGTCTTGAGAACGTCTATATGTGAGGCTTGTAGATAAATGTCTTGATTTCATTCAGAGCGGTTCCAACCAAATAATAGAACAATCATCTCATAGAAGCACATAAAAGGAAGGAAGCCATTGCAATAAGGCATGCATCCTCCACTTGCAAGCAACAATTGAACAACACTAATATGCTCGCTCATAGCAGCCCCTCCAGACCCCCTTTCATTATAATAATTTTATACTATTTTTTTTAAGAAAATATATTCACATTATATTAATAGTGTATGTTTTTTAATGAATTGCGTTGTACCAAACACTCTTGTTTGATTATTAGAAATGATAATATTTGTGGTATGATTGATAGAGGTGACAAATGCAAGAGCTTTGCAGGCATATGATCAGATTCACACTTTTGCTGCGCCATGTAATTATCTCAGTAAATTATAAACATAAAAACACAATGGAATCATATTTTATGAAGACATCATTTAAACATTGGGTTTTATGATTCTTGCATTCTTTAGGAGCAGATTGTGGAATCCTTTTGTGACAGACGGGAAGCAACTGGAAAATGGCATCTCAGGAATATTGTCATATCTTTCTTTTCAGTCATGTATTAAATCAATGTTTTTTTATATGTAGTGTGTTTCCATCAATACTTTA
This sequence comes from Pinus tabuliformis, assembly GCA_031772625.1. Taxonomy (NCBI): domain Eukaryota; kingdom Viridiplantae; phylum Streptophyta; class Pinopsida; order Pinales; family Pinaceae; genus Pinus; species Pinus tabuliformis. The sequence goes on from CM062818.1 coordinate 2,034,561,222, forward strand.
TGGATTGAATTGTCTATGGTGTTTTGATGCTAGAGAACATAGTTTCTGCTTCTGCACTATGGATCAAACTAAGATTCACATTTAGGGAATCCTAAAGAAGAAAATATGACAGCAGTAGAATGTCAAAATATATTCAGAAAATGAAACATCTCATCAAAAGTTGTGAAAGTTCCAACGTTAAGATCATAAACACTATAGTTTGTGTTAAGAAAAGCTTCAGGCATACGCTATGATTTTGGTCTTGGGTGGTAATTTCAATTGGGCACATCCTATTGCAAGAAAAAAAGAATGTAGAACTCTAGCAAGCAAAGTATTTAGGATGGGAGAGATGGGAGAGAACGCTGGACAAGAATTTGAAAAGATGGGATAAAATGCACCATCACAAAAGAATTATGAACTCATAAGTATGCTTAGCAATTTTCATGGCTTACATTAGAACAAAAATATCACCGTGAATGAATAAGAACATCCAACATGCAACAAGGAACTAAAAAAATCACCATAAATGAATAAGAACTTCCAACACGTCACAAGGATGAAAAATATCATCAAATCCATAATGAGAGTTGGCTCAAGATTTTGAAATAGGGCGTTTTATTACCTGTATGTCTGGAAAATTAGTTCGTTCTCTTTTTCCAAAATGATAGAGATAGATGGATAGTACTTTATTTTCTATGCATCATGAACCAAATGTAGTAGCAATGGATTTTGATAAGCTAATATCCCATATAGGTGTTCTGCATTTTCTTTATTAATTTGCAAGAAACAACAATAGATTAAACCAATCCTTGTTTCTTCTCTGAGTATTTATCATTCATCCCATTTAGAGCAGAAAGAGAGAGATTTCTAACTCTCTAGTTTATGTGAATCAGAGGGATACAGTGAGTTGTGTTCATTGGTGTACCGAGGAAGAAAGGAAGCAAGTGAGTGATTTTCTCGATCAATGGAGTCCACAGGGAGATTCAACTCATCAATGAGATTTTTTAGAATTTATTTTCTCTATCATCGTCACTCATAGATAAAGAAGTGGCTTGATGGGAACAAGTCAAAGATGGAAGGGGCGACAAATTCAATAATGAACCAAATATTATTGGCTGAAATGACTAAACGCCATGATTCCATGAGTTTTGCCAACTCAAAATCAAAATTTGAAGCACACTGAACTCTTTCACAAGGTCATTGAAAGAAGATTCTGCAAACAAATTTTCCAATACTATAGTACTACAACACTACATTTCTAACAAATTCCCAGTCCTCCATTCATATAGTAGAAATTTTAAAAAATAAGAGCACTCAGAAGTTTCTTGCATATTTTTCAATTTAGAATTTAGATCGTCGGATTGACTTGCAAAAGAACATGAAAAGAGGGTACATGCATGCTCAACATGTGATTTAGAAGTTGTTTTCTCAACATATTTACAGAAATCTGCCAGAAAAGGAGTAGGGCAAGTTTGTGTGCCGTATGTGTCAAGGACTTCCTCAAAGTAGTGGGAAGGGAAATGGTCGACAATACTCAAACAAAGCAATGGAGATGGGTGTTGCAGAGGGTGTCAAACACCAAAATCATCTATGATTCCAGACTCATATTAAACTCAAAACTTGCCTTCATAGCTTGAAAAGTAAACGTTAGTTTGCAAGCACACTACACAGATCGAAAAGGGACATGCAGTGAGTTGTTGGAACGGGGGTTAACAGGAGATTGCATACCTGGTTTGGATGACGAGGATGCTGCATACTTCCTCTAGCAATGATGACAAATGGCACCAACCAATCCTGCAAAAAAACCATTAAAAAATTATAAAAAACATTAAAAACTTCGCTAAAAACCAAAAAAACTGAAATAACCTCCATGCCAATAGATACGATGTCGGAAAATCAATTACTCCAATGCACCGACAGCGTAGAAAATTCCTCCAGCGATGAATGAATAATAACGGTAAACTGACGGTGCAGAAAATCCTTTTGCAACCTCAAGGTCGTGATATATATAAACATTAATTTAGCCAAATTATTGATTCGACCGAATTATTATATCAGCCAAATTCTTATTTTGATCGAATTAACAATTTGGCCAAAAAAAATTATTTTTGTTTTTTCTACCTTTGGCCAAAAATCAGTTTAATGGTCAGCGTTAATGTAAATGACAATAATAGTTCAGAAAAATTAATTTTACTGATTCGGCAGGAAAAAAAAATGTTCAGCCAAAAAAGTGCGATTATCAATTTTTTGGGGGCGTTTCTCACAAAAGTATAACCCATCTTCACATGTTTACCCTACAACCAATCACTATCACTTGTGGGGAATAAGGTGGGTAATTCCATGTTTAGCAAGTTACCTTTCAATATTATATTCATTAATGGGATATGTACCAATATCTATCCAATCCAATGGTTCATCGGGTGTAGAATCTACATTTTCAATAAATATTCTTATTTGGTCAACTTCCCTACATTCATTAGGAAGTGAGAAATAAAGGATGATGGATGAGAGTACAAACAATTAGCCCCCTCCCTTGCAATCTCCTCATACACTCTCCCTATTTCATCAAGATCATTATCGAAATATTATAGCCTACTAGACACATTGGTAGGTCTTTCTAGGAGAGAAACAACTGAATCCATACCAATTTCAACATCCCTGTAATATCTATCCATATCGGATTTGTAAAGAAATGCAACTATCAAATGTTGTCGCTTCACATAGTATTCATAATATTTCGATTGAACACCATGTCTTCTCACAGTCACAAAATTAAGTTGTTCAACACATTGTGGAAGCTTCTTTGCAATCAAAGATATATCTTGTGGAAAACTTATTGTGTGCTTGTTTGTTGATGGGTTCTTGAAATTCGTCAACCAAGGGGGTCTCCCCAATGTGAAGTCCTAATTAGACCTCACATCATTTGGACTAGGAGCCTCATTTGAAATATCAGACTAGTTTCCATATGTTCTTATAGATTTGTCTTGGCTTTAGCTTCCACCAAGAGAGAGAAGCGTGTATGTACCTTTGTGAAAAGAAAGTAAGTGTGTCTAATGAGTGTTCGGTTGTAGGTGTGTCAAGGTTCTTCTATTGCGGAGGGGAAAGGAAAGTGAGCCTCTAAGAGAGAGATAATAGTAACACCCTAGCAGAGACACACATGAACAGGGAAGATCCGTCTAACATCCAACAGAATAGTCCACGAGGATGCAACATTCATTGCAAACATTGCAACACATTCTCAATATGATAAGAACTAAAATAACCGAAATAGTCCAACTAATTTAGTACTGGTGAAAGAAAAAATGAATAAAACGTGTCTCCCATCAAGCTTCAAGTATTAAGTAAAAGTCCCAAGATATTGTTGGACAGTTGGCATGGTCTAGATGGCTATTGGCTGCAAGTGTGTTGGCATTGATGTCACCTAGATCAACATGGAGGTTTGTGGCAGCAGATGATAGCATTGATATGCTAAATGTGTCAAGATGAGGGGGAGTCCTATGGTTGTTGCAGTCTCTAGTAAAGAATCGCCATAGTAGCAAGCTTATTGGAGAAGCCATAAAATGATGACTATCGTAGTTGTGTTAGAATTAATGGAGAAATATATTTTAGGAGGGAGTTAGTTCATTAGTTGAGTGTATGCCTTTGATTAGGATTTAGTTCCTATTCCTTTGGAGGTTGTTCGAACTTCCCTCCTTGTGTGAAATCTTTTTTTTATTATTGTAAGATGAAAGGGTGGAGAGTTCTGCCAGAGGCAGTCTCTAGGTGCAGTCTCTCACCTAAGAGCTACCTAGTTTATCAATAAAGTTTAATTTATTCATTTTTTATCACTGATAGTGCAAACTATCTAACATTCATTAATCAAATATCATATTACATATATATAGGAGTATTGTCTCAAGATAGAAAAACTATCTTGGACATAAAATCTGTTGGTTGAGAGAATATCTCAACCACACACCAAACTAGGGAAACCACTCCTATAGAATAGGGACAGACTCTTTACATAGAAAGTCACAACTGAGACAAGTGGAATTACATTTTCCAACACTCCCCCTTAATGACTACTTGTCTCTATATCAATGTGCAAGATCTACATCTGGTCCAGTCTCGTAATTACACCTTGTACCTTGTTCATGCAATTGTTGATGTCCATATAAAGGAACAATCATCTATCGGAATGCATGGGTTCCCAACCGCTGCAATCTCCAGACATGGTTCATCCAACCTCTCGATGAACTCCCTCTAGCTATAAAATTTCACCTCATGGAGTCTAAAACTAATATGGCCCACCCAAATGTATCCATCCCACATGAAACATTCTTCCAGGGTGTTAAAGCTCTCTTATAGAGGGAACACATAACAGAGGGTATGCATGCCTCTCTGGGTCTTACAGCAAGTACATAAAACATTTCAAGACCACAAATAACCATTGCAAAAGAGTATATGACATGTAGATTTGTTCTAATTACAATATGTGACTCATACTACACCATGAATCTGTTCCACAAACTCACACTAATTCACACAAACTCGATTGTCCATCATCTTCCAATCTATGATGCAGCTCCTCTAATGCCATCTTCACTGTCATATCTAGTTGTTAAGCATTCCTGTAAATAAATTTGTCTATTGTTGGAATGGCCAATTCCAACATAGACTTAAACTAGTGACAACAGTTGGCCAGACTAAATGTCACAACAATACATCCCATTCTATTAACCAAATTTACATGAATGAAATTTTTACCTAAAATACATGCATCTTGACAAAATCAAGATCAGAGTCAAGGCACCATGTGAATGCTCTCTAACTTCATCTTAAATCTCTAATAAATCATATGGTATGCCATCTAGAATATGATCTAGTTCTTCGGTCAAAGCATGGAATCTACAATAAATTGATTCACTGTCCAAAGCCATGTATAGTTTGCTGCCATCATGGCATAGTTGAAGAAGTCTTCTCGCAGAATGGAACGTTTTCGCAACAAAGAAAAGCATTTCACTGCCACCCGAGGAAGGGGTCCTGGAAGAGAAGAGTTGATTACCTTATGTAGCAAGCTTTGAATAGCATCTCTCCTTGCCCTCAATCATCCTCCCATGCTGGTTTCGGTGAGACCACCAGACACTCCGATTAGTGCTCCTCATATCAATAAACCCCAAATTGTCATACTGATTCACCACACAAACAGTACTGCAGGCTTCCATGAAAACTGTATCCAAAACCACCTTGTCGTCCCTTACAACCCGGGGAACCTCGGAATCTGTCCAGGACTAGACAACTTTTCTAATCAAGCAGGCCTATGAAACTATCGTCGTAGAGTGGGTATAGAGTGGCAACGAGCAGCAAGCGGTTTTACAGCAAGCACTGCAGCTTCCCAACGGCGAGCCTCCAGCTGCTTGGTAGAGGAAATCCATTTGCCATCCCAAATTTTAGATCTTTTCAGTATCGGTAGTGAGCAGGCTTCTAAGGTCCCTCAATAGGCACATTGATATACTCTACCTGATCAGGAGAAAGCTTTGATATACTCTCAGCCTCATCTAACAGAGATCCAGGCTTTCAAATTGCGATTACAGGACAAACCCTCGACCTCACTGTCACAGGAATCGCAGGTGAGATTCTTGAAAAAGGAGGGTCCGCCTCTGTAATTGCACCATAACCATGACACATCGTTGGCGGTATCGAGACTCATCTTGATTTCTCGTTTGGGGGTTGCCCAATATGAACACGCACAAAAAAAATGGTGTCGTATGAGATCCCTGATGTGAGAGGAACGTTGGTTTTGGAACTGGACTAGGGCTAAGGCCTGATGCACCAGTCAACGTCTTCATAAGAAAATGAGCTGAGCTGAAAATATCAGTTGATTCAAGCCGAGTCCAGCTCACTCAACACAGTCGCAGGTCTCAGAAGTATATTCACACCATATTCTCATCTATGGCAGATGACGAAGAGCTCAATCAAGACATGAAAGACCATATCGCAATAAAATGAGGTTGGAGATGCTGGCTAGTTCGCTCGCACCCACAGATTGCACCCTTTGATAGGACTCAACGCTAACCTATGCTCTACAATAGCAGATCAATCAAGGATCGCTCCACCCACAGTTTTTTGCTAGAAATATTAGAGAAGTCTTCATAATATTCCTAATCTAGTCGGCTTCCACTCTTCACGTCTGGTTCATAGTGCATAGCAAAGCAAACTGTAGCTCTTTCTACATCCAACAGGTCGGTCCATAATTCACTAGACTAGTGAATCACCACAACTATCGTTGCCCTAGCCAATGGACAAAGGGTGATGGACAAACAAACATTCACAAAAATTAATTTTCCCTCATCCCAAGACAAGCCAAGCTTCCTCAGCCCAGGACAGACCAAGCCCACGAGGGGCCAGGCCCTCAGGGCTCTGATACCATGATAAAAACTGATAGTGAAAACTATCTGATGCAAACTATCTAACATTCATTAATAAAATATCATATTAAATATATACAGGAGTATTGTCTCAAGATAGGAAAACTATCTTGGACATATAATCTGTTGGTTGAGAGAATATGTCAACCACACACCAAACTAGGGAAACCACTCCTATAGAATAGGAACAGACTCTTTACATAGAAAGTCACAACTGAGACAAGTGGAATTACATTTTCCAACGAGTTGTGCGTCTAGGATTCCAGACACAAGAGAAGGGCCAAGGTGCAAGGAACCATAGAAACTTTATAGCCATTTCTAAGGTAGAAAAAGGGCTCGACACCTACATCAGACCTTGTCCACCAGAAAACACTTTGAATAAGATTTTCAACAGTGTGTGGAAGTCCAGAAATGGCCTCCTCGATCAAAAGTTATTCATTGATGAATTTAGGGTCTTGATTTCCTCAGAACCTTAGAAGGCTCAGAACCTCGAGACCTCGTAAATTCGTAAAATCAATGAAATTCCCTTTTAAGAATGTTTTGATCCAATACCATGGCAGCAGGGCCAAATTTTGAACCCTAAATTTCGAGGCCTCAGAACCAGGACAACAGGCAGATTCTCAGAATGATGAATATTGGAGCAGGTTGGAACATTGGAAGGTCGATACCATCGGGACCTCGGATCAGGCGAATATCGAAAGCCAATATCGAAAGGGTTGAATATTAGAGAGGTTCAAATATTAGAGCAGGAGAGAACATCGAAGGTTCGGAACTTCAAATATTAGAATCTCATAAGTTCTTAATGATGGAATTATTTTAAAAATGCCAAGGGTTATGAGAAATAATAATTACAAGTGAATTAATTGAAAAAACAAAGGACCGAGGACCCTTTCTCTCTCCTCCTAGAGGACACATGGAAACAATTGATTGGTCATCAGGAGTTGATGTGGTAGATGACATTATCATGACGTGGTTTTACAAAGGACACATGGTATCCAGAATCGACAATATTGGGTGGCCTAATGGAAAAATCTAGGTGACAAATGTCGCCACTGAGGAGACTCAACGTGGAGTTGATGACATCAACATGATGTCATCTCGGAGGTCATAATTTCGGAGGATGGAGTTTTCATAACTCATGTCTAATTGTTTTACGGGAAATTTTTGATCTGATGTGTGGAGCTCCAATGTGACTAGCACATGGTCATGGGATACATAAAAGAACCAAGGGTAGGAGTGAATACACGAGGAGATAGGCCCCCAACAGGAGCCTGGAGTCCTTAGCACCTAAGTTTTATGCCCCCCATCACATCACCTGGTCCCATGGAAAACAAGAAGGGGCTAAGCAAAAGGGTCCAAAGGCAGGTAGGAGTCTTACAATTTCGTAACATCATTTTAATCAAAGTTATGAGATATGAGAGCTCCTATATTCCAATACAAAGGAGTATGAAGCGCATGTCATAGGCAGCGGTCCTATGGCAGAAAAGAGCTAAGTGTCGACATAAGAGGGGCTAAAGGAATCGAATTTTTATGATATTGTAATGTCTCACTTAATATAGTTAATATATGTTAAAGCTTCGATATTGTAGTATATAGAGTTAAAGGATGAATGGGTTGGTAGTTAGAGAGTAAATTCACGCAAAAGAGTTGGTGTAGCAGGAGTAATGGTGACTGTAGAGATCACTGGGTCAAGGATACGAGGACCACGATTCTCATAAAGTAACTGATGGACTTGTCTTGATGTTGAAAGAAATCCATATCTGATCTCTTGTGCACACCTTATAGAAATAAATGAAGAACAAAGAATCCATGTTGAAGTACAGTCAAGATCTGTGAGCCATGAATAAGCATGGGGAGTCTCATTGGAGTGTGTAGGTGGACTGAGATTAAATTCTCAGCATGGATAATCACACAAGGAGTTGGTGAATTGAACGAAGCCCATTCTCATGTTTTAATGCAACAACAAAATTTTTGAAAAAAGACGCAACAGAAGAATGAAGTGCCATGCCAAGAGTACACTCTCGGGCAGTGTGGATGGTGACAGAGACAACATTTATTTCAGTGTAGCATAGGTAAAAAGCTCAGGATTTCCATTGAGAAATAGGGGGGATATGGTATTCTTGTGTATTTTCTTAAGAGTGTGGATCAGAGTGTGCGAAAGTTGAGAAACTAGCCCAAGTGTTGAACTGAAGCAGAGTGTTGTAGAGAGCCTGTGCAAAACAAGGCCAAGAGAAAAGTATATGTGGTTGAGAGTAGAAGGATGAGTACAATGTGCTATTGCAAAGTGAGTAGAGAATAGGGTGTTGTTGTGTGAGGTTGAAAGTGATTGTGGAATAGTAGAGGACCAAGAGCATAAGTATGAAATTGCAGTGAACTAGATTGGTATTTCTCTGTATATGTAATTTCCCATGTTTTTAATTTGAAAATTGTACGAAAGGTAGAACAATGGCTAGAGTAGGTGGTGGTCTACATTCATAAGAGGTTGGTGCCTCTTAGAAAGTAGATGTTTTCTATCTTAAGGGGGTCGGTGCCTCTTATGAGTGGATGGTCACAAAAAAATTGATGTAATTAAGTAGGTTCTTAATTTACATCATAATAACAAACAAATTGGTGTTTTTTTACCTTTGGGTTTCCACGTAAAAAATACATGTGCCAATATGTTTATGATGCTCATGTGATGTATTGTATGTACATGTGAATTCCTTATCTTGTTGATCATCTTTATTATGTATGAAAGATCTCACAAGTAAATGACCATAGTGAAAAGAGTTAAATACTTATAGTTAAAATTGAAATAACTTCACTATTACTTATTCACCCCCCCCCTCAATAATTCCTTATTCCAACAATTGGTATCAGATCCAAGTTCCTTTAGGAAAAGTCTAACCACCGGAAGGTATATCCATAAGGAATTTTGTTTAGGCAAGAGAGTCAAGATGCTTACTGAAGCAAGATACCAGTCTTTGATGGGACAAACTATACCTTCTGGAATGTTTGGATGGAAGCCTATGTTATGTCTCTAGGAGTAGATGTTTGGAGCTCTTTACTAGTAGATTATGATGTCCCTGATGTCCCTCCCATTGATGTCGATGGTAAAAAATGTATGGAAATAATTCTAAAGCCAAGGATGTCATTCTCTTTGGCCTTAGTCAATCTGAACTCGTAAAGGTTATGCATTGTAAGTCCGCCAAGGAAGTGTGGGTGAAGCTCAATCAGAGTCATGAAGGAGATGACAAAGTCAAATTCAAACCTTCATAATGAGGTTTGAAAGCTTGAAAATTAGTGAAGAAGATGGCATATTAGAATACTTCCTTGGAATTGATGAAGTAACCAATATGATTAGAGTACTTGGTGAAGAATTCAAGGAAGATATGATTTTTCAAAAGGTCTTAAGATCCCTACCCATGATATTTAATGCCAAAGTATTTTCTATTGAATAAATGGAAAATTTAAATAATTTCAAGATGGAACATTTTCATGGTAATCTCACAGCCTATGAGATGAGAGTAGGAAGAGAGAATTCTAAACCTAAGTAGGGAACATTTGAAGTGTCCAAGAAGGCCAAGGAGCAAAAAGATCATCAATATTTCTCCAACTGTGAATCTAATCACGAGTTGGCTCAATTTGCCAAGAAGCTGAAGCATGGCTTAGGAAAGTATAAAGGGAAGTTTCCCTTTAAATGTTTTGATTGTGGGAGAGTTCGAAACTTTTCGTCCAAGTGCCCTTACAAAGAAAGCACTGAAAAGGAAGATGATCAAAAATTTAGAAACAATCCTAGAAACATTAGAAGAAGAAGTAGATAATAAAAAGGGGCTCTGCTCCAAAGAGGATAGTTCAGCTCTAGAGTCATACAGTCAAAACTCTTCAGAAGATGATTCAGATAAGTATTTACTTATGGAATTTGGAGCAGACTCCAAGAAACAAAATATTACAGACTCTGAAGAGGAAGAAGAAGAAGAAGGAACAGTAGACTTTTAAGGGGAACTCATCGGTGCTATGGATGAGTTAAAGAAGTCAAGGAGAAAGAAAAACTACAATGTGATGAAGAAGGTATGTACAACTCCGACAATGAGGATTTTGTTTATCAAAAAGAAAAACTTGAAAAAACGATTAAAAACAAAGATAGTTTAGCCCTTCTACTAGAAGAAAAACAAGGAACATGTGAGAAACTAGAAGAAGAGAACAAGTAATTAAAATAGGAGTTGTTCAAGGTAAATAAGGAAACGATCGCAGAAGCATGCAAAGATGAAATTTTGTCCTTTAAAGTCATACTCGACAAAGTTAAACGAAAGGAAAAATTTCTTCAAGATTTGATCCATGAATGGGAAGAGAATTGTTAGAGTCTCGAGGTAGAGGTCATCTCTCTGAGAATGGATCTTGAGAAAATGAAGACCGAGAAAGGAATAAATGAAAATTTTTCAGAAGGAACAATAAATCTAGATCAGATTCTAAGAAGTGAGAGGTCTTCAAGAAACAAAATAGGCATGGGATACTCTAGACCACAAGAATATTCTATGGGAAAGATGAACTTTACGTACGTAGGATTTGACGAACCTCAAAGCTATGCAAATATGTATCAAGAAAGAATCAATGAAGACAAAAAGGGAGTAAGCCAGAGAGGAGCCCATCACTGGGATAATAACTCCACTAACCCAAGGAACCATACCAATGGAGAATGAATCAGTTATCAAACAATAGAGGTACCTTCATGCACAAATTCATGAACCTTCCAACTTCAAGTATTCTCATTTATTTTATGTTCATTGTTATAAATGTCACATATTTGAACATAAGGCTATTGATTGTAGAAAGAACAAAGTTGAAAGAGATGAAAATCTCAGATACAATAAGTATCAGAATTTTATATCTCAAAACTCTACTCTCAGAAATCAGAATTCCTTCTCTCCCCTAATGAATGATGTTGAATGTTTCAAATGAAATAATATTTGGCACAAGGAAAGTGAGTACAAAAACATGTTTGAGCATCCAAGTCTCAGAACACTTTGCAACCAACTTATCGAAAAGATAATGAGAATTGGAAAAGAAAATATGGAAAGAGCATGGAATGTGGACTTGCTCTATCAACACAAAATCAAGAAAACAAATGGTATGTGGATAGTGGTTGCTCCAATCATATGGATTGGGATAAGAGAAATTTTTTGTTGCTAAAAGAAAAGGATAGAGGGAACAATGTCACTTTCGGCAACAATGCCCCAACAAGAATTAAGTGTAAGGGCATAGTCAGTCGTAATGAAAAACTAAATCCCAAAATGTGATGTATGTAGATGGTCTCAACCATAATTTTCTTAGTGTAAGTCAAATGTGTGATAATGGATTTAATGTGACCTTTCGATCCAAGGACTGTGAGATCTGAAATGAATAAAATGGGAAGTTGGTGGGAAAAGTAGTCACAAACTCACAATAATATATATGTGTTTGATGACTCCATAGTAAGATGTTATTTAAGCAAGTTGAGTGAAGCCCAGTTATGGCACACGAGACTTGGTCATATGAATTTTTACAGTCTGATAAGAGTCAACAGACTAGGAGTTGTAAGAGGTTTTCCAAGATTGTCAAGGCCTGATAACTCAATCTACAAGTCATGTCAATTTGGTAAGAAGACTAGGACTTATTCTAAAACAAAATAGTTATCTTCATCTAGACCACCGGAGCTAATTCACACAGATATCTGCGACCCAACTACAGCCAAAAAAAAAAAAAAAAACCCAAGATGAGAAAGGTATTTTTTGTTGCTTATTGATGACTTTACTAGGGCCACTTGGATCGTTCTCTTAAAGGAAAAATAAGAAGCATTTAAACACTTTAAAAATTTAAAGCTCAAGTAGAAAATGAGAAATATCTCAAGATCAAATGCTTAATATCAAACAAAGGAGGTGAATACATTTCAAGAGAATTTGAATAATTCTATGAAGAGCATGGCATAAGAAAGTAGTATTTTATGGATAGAACTCCACAACAAAATGAAGTAGTTGGGGGAAAGAACGGAACAATCTAGGAAATTACCAGAGTTGTGGTGGATGAAGCAGATGTACCTCACATATTCTAGGGAGAAGAAGCACAAGTAGTAATGTACCTATAAAAAAGAACGCAACTAAGGTCTAATAGTGACAAAACTCCCTATGAGTTGTGGAAGGTAAGGACTGCATAAGTTAAACACTAAAAGGTGTTTGGGATAAAATTATTTATCAAAAGGAATGATTAAAATCCTAGAAATTTTGATTCATGCGCTGATGAGGGTATATTACTCGAGTACTCTGCTTGAAGTAAAGGATACAAGTGCTACAACAAACGAACAAAGAAGGTTGAGGATTGCATTAATCGAGTAGTAGATGAAATAACTTCACAACCTGAGTCCTCCAAAGCAAACATGAACTCAATTGGAGAAGAGATTTCATACATCAGGCCTTCATATCAATATGAAACAGATTGAAATAACGATGACGTGGAAATGAGCACAACTCCAAGGCCCAAAACACCTTCTAGGTACGTATAGAAAGAACACCCTGATAGTCAAATTCTTGGAGATAAAATACTTGGTGTTCAGACCAGGAGGAAATTTTTTGTCAATTCAAGTTGTGGAAATGTTTCTGTGCTATCTCAGGTTGAGCCTAAAAACCTCATCCAGACAAGTGAGGACAAGTTCTAGGCGAGAGCTATGAATGAAGAACTTGAACAAATTGACAATAATGACACTTGGGAGGTTATTCCAAGACCCAAAGAGAAAAATTTAATAGGTACAAAATGGGTCTTCAAAAATAAGTTAAATGAGTAGAGCCGAGTAATTAGGAATAAGGCATGATTAGTTTGCAAAGGGTATGCCTAGATAGATGGCATGGAGTTTGAGGAAACCTTTGTACCAGCAGCTAGACTGGAAGCTATCATAATGTTTCTTGGCTTTTCCAGTCATAAAAAAATCAAGGTATATCATATGGATGTGAAGTGAGAATTTCTCAATGGATATCTCAAAGCATAATTTTACATTGAGCATCCAAAAGGATTCATGCTCACCGAAAATGAAGGGTTTTTGTGCAAACTGAAAATGGACTTATATGGACTCAAATAGGTTCTCAGAGCCTGGTATGCAAGATGGGATTGATACCTTCAACAACAAGGCTTTAAGAAAGGTACTATAGACAAAAATCTATACATAAAGTTTGGAGAATATCATCTACTAATTGCAATTGTCTATGTGGACAACATAAGCTTTGGAAGCGATATGGAAAAAATTGGACGTCAATTCGAAAATTGTATGTAGACAGTGCTCTATATTTCCATGCTTGGATAATTACACTTCTTCTTAGGACTCCAAACTTCTCAGTCAAAAAATGGGGTATTTATCTCCCAATCCAAGTACCTACGAGAAACCCAAAAGAAGTTTCGACTGGAAGTTTTCAAGCCAATTAGCATTCCTGTGGTTACAGGCTACAAATTATGCAAAGAAGATGAGACATCGCTGGTAAATCAGATTGAGTACAAATTAATGATAGGAAGCTTGTTGTATCTTACAACTTTGATACGAGAAATCATGCAATCAGTGGGTGTAGTGGTTAGATTTCAAGATTTTCCTCATGAAATTCATGTCATCATTATCAAGAGGATTTTCAAATATATTCAAGGAACAACTGATTATGGATTGTGGTGTGATAAAAGAGGAGAGTTTAAGTTGAAGGCCTATATTAATTTTGATTGGGCAAGCATTACTGATGATAGGAAGAGCACCTTGGGTGCATCATTCTTTTTGGGAAACTTCTTAGTGTCTTGGGTCAGCAAGAAAGAAACCTCCATTTCTTTATCAAATGTGGAAGAATACTATATTGCAGTGGCCACATGTTGCTCGCAAATTATATGGATGAAGTGGACCTTGAAGGACATTAACGTAGAGTTGACTGGTCCTATTCCAATCATGTGTGATAATATTAGTGCGATCAGTATCTCTAAGAATATTTTCATGCACTCAAAGACCAAGCACATCCCTATCAAGTTCCATTTATTAAGAGAGCAAGTTTCACCCAATGTTGTTTGACTTGAATATGTGGCCACTAAAGACCAACTTGCAATTATCATTAATAAGCCACTGGAAATAGAAACCTTTGAATGTATTAAGAAATAAATAGGATTTGTGACTCCTCCTCCTAAATGACTCAACTATAGTGCGTGTTGTGTTGAATAAAGTGTGACTAGGTTCGGTCTTCATGTTATAGACATTTTTGTGCCTTACAGCATTGAGCATGAAATGTCCATAATCCAAGGGATCCAAAGTCCCTAAATGAGTTTTTCCTACCCCTAGAGGAACAAGGTCAACCAAAGACAGCTTCTCCCAGAAGTTCTCCACCAAAAACCACTCAGAAACAGTCAATTCAGGATCAATTCAGAGGCTCCACTAGCTGTCTGCGCTGAAATGCAGAGATTACACTGGCTAGGTGCACTGCAACGCAGGTAGAAGCACTACCAGGGTGCGCTGAGCGGTAAATGACAAATGGCAAGTTCATTCAACGAGGTGGAAAGACCCTGGAAGCTTCCAGAATCTTCTCCAATGACACTTACCTCAATGAATTCGACTAGTGATGAGTAAGAGGGTCTCAACCTCCAAGTGGAAGCAAGAACTGACAGAGAGAAGCCACAAGTCAAAACATGAGCTGACTCATCCTCTCTGCTCACATCTATATATGGATCTCTCACCCAGAGGTTCAGGAGGCTGGAATTTTGTACTTTGCAGAGAATTGTTGTTGGTTTGAGATTGACATTAGCACATTGGGTGATTTATTCTTTGTTGGAGGAGAGGAAGGGATTCCATCGCTGGGAGGTAGATGCTGGATCGGAACTCACTTGGTTGTATCTCCTCTCAGACTTTATTATCTTATCAATAAACTATTTGAGTTTCTCCTACATGTTGTATACCAATGATGTTTTGTTATGCTTACATGTTTAGCTTAATCTGATCTTGAGCTTGTTATGAATGTATATTTGTATCTTTGGGTAGTTTCTCTCTCTTGTGATCTTGCAGGAACTCGGTGAAGTTGGGCCGGTGAAGGAGCAAGAAGCTGGGAGCTACTGAAGAGAGGAGTGATCTGGATCGACAAACTAGCGGAAGATACAGGTTAGTTAGATCCTTCTCCCTTACTTACATTTCATAAAGAAGAATACTCGAATAAGTTTACCTGTTTGTTGCTAAGGCACTATCGCCTCTTAGAGTGGGATAGGGGCATTCTGTATTGGATACTTTTCCCAACAACAAATTTGCGACTCCGCTGGGGACAGTATCTTGTTGGTTTATTTGTGTTTTTGGTCTTGTTCTTCTCATAAACTCAGGAGTGCCGAATCGAAATGCACTTGCCATTTTCAAGTGCAAAGTAGAGATCTGCCACTCTAGTCCACTTACTGGGCCTGTTTTTATGATCTGAACAAACTAATCCACAAGTGCTCTAACAGCCCTTTGTGATAGATCTTAGTCCTCCTATAAATCATCCTCCTAATTGTACCTAATTGATAGCTTTGATTTGGCCAAAAATTGTTGATTTAACTGCAAACCGTAACCCAGAACCCAGAAACAACTCTCGTTTCTGCTTCAGCGCAGACTCTGTGAAGAGGTTTTGCATTTCAACGCAGGTCCCGTGAAGGCTACCTGCGCTGAATGTCAAAACCTCTGTGTTGGGAGTGTGCTGATCAGTCTTTGCCTTGTGCAGTTGTGGTTCCCTGCTTCCTTTTGCTCAGTTTGATCTCTGTTTTTGCAGCCTGTTATCAGTCAGTGTACCTATCTGAAACCCCTTTTCTTTGCCTCAATTCTGCCTCAGTTGTATAAAGAAACTGTATTTGTTCTTTGTGTATTTGTTACATCATTTGCAGTTTCCCATCTCAAAAGTAAACTAGTCATACTGTCGCCCTTAGATCTAGACCTGTCGTAAGTGTCGTTTTGATCTTAGGAGTGAGTCTGTTTGCTGTTCACAGTTGATTTAGCTTTTACTTTTATCATTTGGTTTGAATTTATGCATTTCTAGTGTCGAAACAAGTAAATCATAAGGTGTCGTAATCGTCTTTTTGATTTTGAAAAAGGAACTTGTTTATGTTTTCACTTGAAATCGGATTCAAATTTGTACAACAGCTTTCCTTTTAGGCATCAATATTAAGGAAGTGAAAACAAATACATGCATTTGTGCATTTGCATTTTGATAGTTTGCATGTGTTGATTTAGGGAAAAGTGCATTACAGTGTGCTCTATGCTCTTTGAGAAAAGTTGTATCTTCCTTTTCCCCTTGTAGCTAGGATTTTCATTGTTGAAAAGATATAAAGCTTGCTTATCATCTTTAGACTGCATTTAGGAATTGTATCATACATCTCGTGGTGATCCAAAAAGGCAAACTTCTAAGAAAGATCAACCTAAAATAAATTGAATGAACTTAACAACGCTTTGTAACTTAATGCACAACATAGAGGTCTAGGCTAGAGACGTGTTCCGACGTCGTAAAACCTGGTGACTGTCGATCTCGCTGATGGTTGGGTGATTCCTCCTGAGGGACGATAGCGCCAGTACGGATTGTGCTCCCACGTACCGTCGAGTATATATTGGGAGAACCCTATAGGCATAAAACCTTTATCCTTAGGAAGCCATGCCGACCGCCCTACTGATTGCAATGCACTGAACATAGCATTCAGGAAGATTGACCGCCCGTACCTTAAAAAGTATTCTGCGGTTTTGCGAAAAGTTTGGCACACCCTCTACCTAGAACTCCAGAGCAGTTCCTTTTGGCCTTTTTCAGACTCTATAATGGAAAAAGTCCATCTGAGCATTTGTCACTTCGGGCTCATTAAAACATCGAAGGAGACTAGAGTCATCTTTAGCTTTTTCTCGACTCTTTAAAATTGAAAAAGCAAGTTGTGTCTAAAGCGTCGTTAAAATTTATTTTAAACAGAACAATCACCCCTTTTTCCTGCGTTGATCTTTAGGTTGAGAAAATGGAACCCACCAACCAAGGAATTCCCCTTGGTGGAAATCCTAGTCCCTTCTCCTCTTGGGGAGATGTTGGTGCGCCCCATATGGCCACATTGTCGCTTCCAGGACTGACAATTGGCTTGCCTGTCTGGCTCTTCTCAACCAATGTCGTTCAGAACACCACTATTCCTGAACAGTCGAATCAACAGTTAGACCAGTCCAGAGTTGCCCACCAGCCTTCTACATCCTCTAATTCTTCCTCTCCTCCTTCCTCTTCGCTTGACGGAACTGGTAAAAGAAAAAACCAAGTTCCTAAGGAGAAGAAGGAAAAGAAGAAGAAAGAGAAGAAGAAGAAGGAGCCAAAAGCGACTGGGAGCAAACAAGTGTCGTCTAACAAAAATCCACACACAGCACTGACTAGGCCTAAATCGCCATGTGTCATATGCAAGGAAGACCACTTCCACAGAGATTGTCCCTGCATCCCTCGGATACTAAGGGACTGGTCTCCCCGTTTGCACAATCCGGTGGCATCAACCTCTGATAGCCATGTTGAAAGCATATCGTCAACTAGCGAGAGTGAAGTCCTTGGACAAAAAGGGAGAGCTAGATCTCCCTGTAGACTGTGCGAAGGAAACCACGCCATCCACAGTTGTCCCTTCTTAGACGAAGCGAAAAGAGTTTTGGATGATCGTCTGGTTTCACCGTTACGACTTCCTCCTGGATACAAAAAACTCTTGCCTAGTCCCTCGTTAGTTGAAAATCCAGCTGGCCCGCTCAAGTGGTCAGCTGAAGTGCCGGTCATTGAAGATGAACCAGCTGAATCCATACCCGACGAAAGTCAAAAGGTCGAGGCGGCAGTTGACCCGGTCTTGCCTTCAAAGGATTTGTCTTCGAATGATCCAGTCACTGAAGAGGATAAAGATGACACCATCCAAATTCTCTTCATCAACACAGACTCCGACGAGCACGGGGGCACCCCCCCCATTCCTTTATCGCAGGAAGGAATTTTGTCAGAGCGATACCTGGTCGTTTACTCGGTCCCACCACCAAGCAACCTAGTTGTCTCCTTCGACTGGAACCAACTAGGCAGACCCCGTTTGCCAGCAAGCATACCATTCAGAATTATCGTCCAAATATACAGAATGGTCATGGCTAGCACCATCATTGATGAAGGGGCATCTGTGAGTATCCTTTCCTCTATTGCTTGGAAAGCGCTTGGTTCGCCAGCGCTTTTGCCTGAAATGAGAAATCTGACAAGCTTTGATAAAGGAACCAGTTGACCTTTAGGGATCCTCCCCAATGTGCCCATAACATTGAGAGGGAAGACCGTTCAAATGAACGTGATGGTCGTTCAAGGACCCTTGGATTATAACCTACTCCTTGGACGAGACTATATATATTGCATGGGAGCCATCGTCTCCTCACTCTTTAGAGTAATGTGTTTTCCGCACGAAGGAAGAGTGGTCAAGCTCGTGGACTAGCTTTCATTTCCCGGATCACGCATCACAAATAGTCATATACCATCCCTAAATGGTCTCTTCACGCAAGAAATGTCTCAACCCACGGTCCGTCCTCCCGATGAGCGCGAGTAATTCGGAGGGATATGACTGGAACCCAGGGGGCATGCGTCCTGGTCTGCTTCGGCAGGAAAACTTTGGGTATAGGGTAGGTTTCCGCGGGAGAATATGACTAGTCTGTACCCCGTCCGTCTTGGAAGTGGGGTTATTCTAGAATAAGATTCTCTTGTCAAAGTTATGTGAGTTGACAGAACTGAGTCAATCACCTTTGTCTATCTCGGTAGACATTGCCGAAGAAGTGTTTTGTTTGAAAGATTAATAGAACAATCTTTGGGTGACCTGTAAGAGGTAGGCCTCTCTCGCTGAAACAAATGTTTTATCGGACTAAAGTAGGGGTAACCTTGAAACTCTATTTTATACCTGGGGGCATGCAACCCTTTTGGAGTGCAAGCAAGGAGCGGCTATTTATTTTTTAAATGTTTAGGTCCTCCCTTTAAACCTGTAGGTCTAACCCTTTAAACTCGTAGGATTAGTCGTTTCCGAACTTGCATAAAGAAAGGATTCCAGGAGCATAGCTTTGTGAGGCGCAAGCTCCATAAAAAATGGGATCTTACATGAGACATTCTTATCATACAACTGGAAAATCGAGCAGTTTTAGCACATAGTTCATGCTCGTTAAAAAATAAACATAAGATCGAGCAGTTTTAGCACATAGTTCATGCTCGTTAAAAAATAAACATAAGATTGAGCAGTGTTTTTCCGTGTTTAAGCTCGTTAAAAAATGAACTATCTTCTGGTAAATAACCGCCGTGAACGTAACATTATCAGCCATTAAAGCCTTGGTCGTGTTTGCACCGTCACCTCCACTTTTCCATTGGCCGATTGTTCACCTCCATATGATTGTTTACCCATTTTGAGGAACAACTGCGAAGAGTGATTTCACTAGCCATCCTTGTGACACTGCCGTGATTGGAAAATTCCAACTCTTACCTGGAATCAGCTGCTAACCCGTTTTATCACTCGTTCCTCAAAAGACGAGTCTTCTTTAAGCTCTTTTCATCTGACTCGTAAAATATGAAAAGATTGCCGAGTTTTGGCCTTCCAGCTCGTTAAAGCAACCGGAAGTGCTATCCCTCCTCTAGATTTTAATCTTTTTGGACCTGAGGGATTATTGCACAAAAAGATCGAGCGCTTGTTTTGTTCGGCTCGTTAAAACTATCGAAAACTCATCCCTTCTGTATTGTTTTATACTTTTTCGGACTTAAGGGATTAGATGACGAAAAAGGACTTTCGGAGTTGACTTTACGTACTTTTTCAGACTCTCTAAAAATGAAAAGGACCGAGTTATCTTTGTCGTTAGACTCGTTAAAAGCATTAAATATCGACAAACTTGTCTTTAGACGAGAACGAGTTTCACTATCGCTAGGCTCGTTAAAACATAGCGATGGGTTTGCCCGAAGGGCAAATTATAGAACAAGCATATGTTATCCTCCTCAAGCTTGACAAAAATAAAGAGGTACTGGTCAGAAATGACTGGGGAAAAATTGGGAGAAACTCAAAGAACTTTATTGGTAGCAAGTCGCTCTTGAACATGACACTTCCACTCCGTGCCTGAGTCGGGTTGGGTTGTTTCATTCACCGGTCACATCACCATGGTCCCGCTAATACCATCCATCTTTGGGGTAAATGCTACCAATCCATCACACAAGTTTCGCCGATATGTTCAAGAGAAGTCATCCAGAAGAGTCAACCGTGTTCCATCCACTACCATACATTATCCTTCATCCTTTCATGACCGCCACCCTGAACCATATATCATCAGATCGTTTTCACCTCCATCAAAATCATTTGCTCCGTTCCGTGTCACTGATGTGGGATACATTAAGGCCCTCCTTTGGCGGATCGCTTCTTGTCGACATCAGCTCATTATCCAAGAAGTTGATCTAGGAACAACCCCTTCAGTACTTTGAAGCTTGCATGCCTCAATGGCAAGTTTCTCACTTCCGGCGACAGGTATACATCAATGACCTTCGACCAAAAGATTTTGCGTGGTGTTCGACGCCAAGTCCTTTATTCACACCACGTGAATTGTACTGCAGTACCTTGAGGGTCATTATCATTATCGGTGATTCCTCTCGCGCTTGTTAACGGTTTACCTCATTGACCGGTAATCAAGCGATGTCTTTCCATGTTCGACTTCAGAACATTTCTCACATGGATAGACTTGTACTTAGAGTGAAGATCGAATGAGATTGAAGACCCCGGATCTAGTTTCATCCATCCGGGCTGCGATATATATTCAGGAAAAATAAAGACATTGACATGTACAGCATTACAGCAGACAATCATCCTACCAAAGGATGATGATTTCAGCAAAATTATCAGTCTACCATCAGACGATTGTCTGTTCTATGTACAGAAAAATGAATTTATAAAGCTGAGCATGGGAATGCCCGCCTCAGCTAGATCATGAAAGCAGTATGAAAAATAATGTATTGTATTGTATCTTATTACAGGTCTCCTCCCAGCATTGGAAGAACTTCGGATCCTCCTAATAAAGCATTTCACCCGATAAACGGCCTCATACTTTAGGGGGCAACTGTTATAGACATTTTTGTGCCTTGCAGCATTGAGCATGAAATGTCCATAATCCAAGGGATCCAAAGTCCCTAAATGAGTTGTTCCTACCCCTAGAGGAACAAGGTCAACCAAAGACAGCTTCTCCCAGAAGTTCTCCACCAAAAACCACTCAGAAACAGTCAATTCAGGATCAATTCAGAGGCTCCACTAGCTGTCTGCACTGAAATGCAGAGATTACACTGGCTAGGTGCACTGCAACGCAGGTAGAAGCACTACCAGGGTGCGCTGAGCGGGAAATGACAAATGGCAAGTTCATTCAACGAGGTGGAAAGACCCTGGAAGCTTCCAGAATCTTCTCCAATGACACTTGCCTCAATGAATTCGACTAGTGATGAGTAAGAGGGTCTCAACCTCCAAGTGGAAGCAAGAACTGACAGAGAGAAGCCACAAGTCAAAACATGAGCTGACTCATCCTCTCTGCTCACATCTATATATGGATCTCTCACCCAGAGGTTCAGGAGGCTGGAATTTTGTACTTTGTAGAGAATTGTTGTTGGTTTGAGATTGACATTAGCACATTGGGTGATTTATGCTTTGTTGGAGGAGAGGAAGGGATTCCATCACTGGGAGGTAGATGCTGGATTGGAACTCACTTGGTTGTATCTCCTCTCAGACTTTATTATCTTATCAATAAACTATTTGAGCTTCTCCTACATGTTGTATACCAATGATGTTTTGTTATGCTTACATGTTTAGCTTAATCTGATCTTGAGCTTGTTATGAATGTATATCTGTATCTTTGGGTAGTTTCTCACTCTTGTGATCTTGCAGGAATTCGGTGAAGCTGGGCTGGTGAAGGAGCAAGAAGCTGGGAGCTACTGAAGAGAGGAGTGATCTGGATCGACAAACTAGCGGAAGATACAGGTTAGTTAGATCCTTCTCCCTTACTTGCATTTCATAAAGAAGAATACTCGAATAAGTTTACCTGTTTGTTGCTAAGGCACTATCACCTCTTAGAGTGGGATAGGGGCATTCCGTATTGGATACTTTTCCCAACAACACTTCATAATGAAATGATCTCTGTAAATGATAAAATAAAAGAAGTACAATTATTTGTGTATGCCTTGTTGCATGGGTTTCATGAGCAAGTTTTTTATTTGTTAGTGGCTCCCATTGAGATCCTTAGGGTTTATTTTAAGTCATAGAGTCAATGTCATTCTCTTCTTGAGCCTATGTGTAATGTATACAAGTCTATATAAAAGTCTAGAATCCCTCCAAAGACAAGCACAATCCCTCTTGATGAAGTCGGCCTCCAAAAAATGTAAAAAGAATTCATGTCGGATCAAATAAGGAGACACAACAGGCCATACTCTCATGTCAGCTTATATGCATGACTAACGACTATAAATAAGATTGTAAGATCCGAATTACAGGAGCATACAATTGAGACAAATCTGCAACTTCAGATGAGGTTCAGGATCTTGGATGCCTCTGAAATCTCAGGGAAAATTACAGTGAGTACATTTTAGAGAACTTGGATACTTCTAATGTTTCGGAGGGAAGTTGCAAGATGGATTTTGGAAGTCTGTCCACTATATTTTCGGCCTCCTCGCTATCTTTATATATTTTCGGCTTCCTCCTAGTCTCGGTGATCACAGTCATTAGTGAAGGAGAATTACAGTCTCAGCATACTTGTGAAGAGGAGGGTCTCGAAGCAACACACTTTTTCTTGGCCTACTCTCTAGATATAGTCATAGTCTCAGCATAACTATGATGAGAAGGATTCCAGTGTTCACACAAAAATAAACTTTGTCTTATGAATACAGTCATGACCTTGGCATAGTGATCTTAATCATAATGAAGATGTAGTTTCAAGGTCATTATCCTAATGAAGCTCTCGATGGTGTAGAAATTATGCAGCAATGATCTCAGTGAAGCAAAATGCGACTATGGTGAAACATTCATGATCTCTGTGGATCTAAGTGCAACTCTTATTCATGTATATGGAGATCTCATTGTTATTGTGAACACCTCAGTGAAGGTGCAACAATCATGTTTTAGCAGTAATGAAGATCTCGGTGGAGCAGTAGTGATGGCCTCAGTGTAGTAGAAGTGATGATGATCTTAGAAATGATGAAGAAGAGGATTGGTGTCTTGGTCTTGGAGTGGATAAATAGGTCAAGGGTCATGGTCTCGATATTCGTCAATTGGAATCTCTATAAGAACAATTTTGTGGGTTTTCCTCTCAAAGAGTGAAAGGCTTTGGCCACGACAGAAAGCCTCCATCTTGTGTTCTTGTCTCTTTTGTTTTGGTAACTATTTGATGAATTGAGAAGACACACTCTAATAATAACAAGCGGAGATTGTGCTAATAAGAAATGTTAAAAACATCTCACAAATAGTTATCATGACTAGAATAATCTTATTAACCTACATTGCCCTAGATTCTTTAACACAGTATCAGAGATAAGGTATTCAATTCAAAGGAAGGACAACAAAGAAACATTCAAGGATCAAGCTTTAAGAAGGATATCAAAGAAAAGGGATCAAGATATACGTTTAAGGATAAAGCCCTAGATCAAAGAATAAATCTCCAATAGCAAGATCTTTTGTCTCCACAGTCATCTTCAAAAGGCCACCAAGACTCTCATAAAGATGTCTACAATGCAATATAGCTCAAAGGACCTCAAAACAAAGATCACATCATCTTGGAAAAGGATGAAACCCTATAACTAGTCCTAATCTACACTGCAAAAGAAGGAAAATCATATTGAAGGAAAGAAGACATTGTCATCTTCAAGGTTATAAAAAAAAGCAAGGAGCATCTCCTTGCCCTAGAAGAAGATCATCCAAAGAAGCATCAAATCATCCTCATTAAGGGGAGCAACCTTTTTCCATTGAATAAAGGATTTTTCATAGGAAAGAAGATCATCCAAGAAGAAGATATAATACATATTCTTCAATCACAATCAAAGTGATCAAGTAGAAGATTTCATCTTCACTTTTCAAGTAAGTACTTTTCATTCTTTAGTCAATTTGGTAAAATGACTTCGTAGTTGCAAGGAGATCTATAAGTTGGATGGGTCATAAAAGGTCCTTGCATGGAATAAGGACGATTTTCATAATCCTCATAGATAAGAGAAGTAAGTGAACA
Source organism: Pinus tabuliformis (assembly GCA_031772625.1). Taxonomy (NCBI): domain Eukaryota; kingdom Viridiplantae; phylum Streptophyta; class Pinopsida; order Pinales; family Pinaceae; genus Pinus; species Pinus tabuliformis. The sequence goes on from CM062818.1 coordinate 2,034,585,807, forward strand.
TATCAAGGTCTCCTTTGAATTCATGGGAAGGAACTGTTAAGGTCCTCTCCTCCCTATGTATCAAGAAAAGAGACATAAAAGAGATATATGAAATGCAAGAAGATATACTCTCTAAAATAAAGTGAAGAAGGTTATATCAATTAGACTTGATTGAAGGTATCAAAGAATGAAGGAATATCTTCATGAGATCTCATTTGGGAGATCTGGGAGAGATGATAAGAATATAATCATCATTAACTAATAAGCAAGGTAACAAATTTCCATGAAAAACGAAAGTTACCTCATTCGACAACTTGTGGTCTCTATGATAGATAGAAAAAGAACAAGTTGTAGGAAAAAGTGTTGAAGGTTAAAGAACTCAAACATTTGCAAAAAAGAAAGGGAAGTGTGTTCCCCAAACAAGACAAAACAGTTCTATTGAAATATTATGAAAAGAAATCTCATATCACCGGAAAGATGGAGGAAGTTGAATAAAAGAGCCAAGGAAATAGGGAGTAACAGATCTCTACTATGATCGAGATGGTATCCCTCACAAAAGAGTCCTATCATAAGCTCCTAATTCTTTTATATATGACCATTATAATAAGATGCATCATGGCATCATGGAAGCATGAAAAACAAGAACTCGTGACATCACCATGGGAATCATGAAGGAAAAAATCCATGGTAGTCAAACATGAAGGAGATAGCTCTTGCGAACCTCATTGGACATTGCAGGAAAGGAAGAAGCCATCCAAGACAAGGCTCATCATACATCAAGTCAGAAAGGAAACATTTTCTAGATGGGGATAAGCAAGACCATCAAGATTCTCTGAAGGAATCCTCATCGAAGGATTCACTAATCTAGAGAGGAAGCAAGTGTTTCATTAGGAAATCCAACTTATGGAATTCATGAGATGATGATATGATGACATGAGAAATGAAGCAGATCAAGGGATTGAAGATCTTTTCAATCAAGGAAGTTGTTGGAAGAATCCTAGATGACCTAAAGGTAAAATGAGGTATGTATGCTTGTATTTAATATTATAAAGTCATGTCATATGGTTGCAGGTAACATGGATCACTACTTATATCTTGAGAATCATGATCAAGGGAAAAGGATCTCCTGCTCTAAAAGGATGCAGGAAGGCATAAGTCACACTAGATGAAATCAACATAATATATCCTCATATGAAGTATGAGGTGGTTGACTACAATTAAGAAAATCTTATTGAAAGCTCCTAGGAATAGAAAGTGTGAGGAAGGAAGAGATCGTGAGATATGCAACCATTATGAAGGAAATCAACATCCAAAAGACCAAGAAGATTTGATTAGGAAATATCTGGGAAAGATATGAAGACTCTGATGGAAGTCTAAAAAAGATGAAGACCCTTGACAATGGATATCTTTGGGGGATGTGTCAACATGTATGAAGTATGTTGATATCTACATGAATATGTGATAATGAAGAACCATTTTGTAAGGTACTATTTGATTTAACATTATTTTTTGATTTCTTGAATAATATCAAGGATAATTTTAGGGGCGAATGTTCGCCCTTTGGCGGAATTAAGGGGTTTTAATTTTTTAATGGGCGAATATTTTGTATCATAGTACATTTTTACAAATCACCTCAAATAGCCCACCTTATTTTAAGGGAGAGGGTAAAAAAGGTAAATTTAGCCCTTGAAATTAGGACTTACAACCTTCCATTCGCCCATTTTCAAGAATAGGTTTTATTTAAGTGAATCCATTCGCCCATTTTCAAGAATATATTTTATTTAAGTGAATCCTATGGGCCAAATACCATATTGATAAAAGAGGTATGGTAAATTAATAAAAATATAAATAAATGAGAGGTATGGTAAATAAATAAAACATTTTTTATATTTACTCCATAAGTCACCTTATATACATGTAAGGGTGTAAACAAATAAAAATATAAGTAAAGTGGAGGTATGGTAAATAAATAAAACGTCTTTTTATACTTACTCAAAAGGTATGGTAAATAAATAAAAATATAAATAAACTAGACGTATCGTAAATAAATAAAACCTCTTTTTATATTTAGTCCATAACCCTCGTTCTATTTATGAAGGCTCAAGAAAGAGGTTTTATTTAAGTGAATCCTATGGGCCAAATACCATATTTGTAAAAGAGGTATGGTAAATTAATAAAAATATAAATAAACCAGAGGTATGGTAAACAAATAAAACATTTTTTTATTTACTCCATAAGTCACCTTATATTTACGAACACTCAAAAAATGGGTTATATTTAGGTGAAACCTATGGCCAAAATACTATGGGACAAATACCATGGACTAGATTGTTACTAATACCATGCAAGAAACCATTATTAACCCTAATATTAGAATTAATAAAAATAAAAAAATGGCACATGGTATTGACCCATGGTATTCACCAAAATGGCACATGGTATTGACCCATGGTATTCACCTGGAATGTAGCCTATTTAAATGGGGGAATTAAACCAGCATGTAGCCTATGCTAAGATTCACTAGGACTTTACAAAGTTTTATTATTTAGTGAAAGACTCGCCAAGATTTACAAGATTTTATAATTGAGTAAAATATTCGCCATGCCTGGTGAGAGATTCGCCAAAAAATTATATATACATATTATATTATTGATAAAATCGCCTTCCATTTTTCCTATATACCATGGAGATTCGCCCATTTATTATATTTATAAATTTAGGGGGGGTTCTTAAAATTTTCCCTGAATAATATCTAGATGAGTTCATGGGGGGCTACTGGAATAAGAGCTGTAAGTACAAGTACAACTAGCATTAATGTGGTGGATGGAAATCCCTGAAAGAAACATGATGAGGAAGAAGTAGCCATATGAAGAAGGTTCCAGATATGTATAAGGAAGGCCAATTTCCATGAAGAAAGGAATTACATGACGAACCAAGAAGGAAAGTGATGGATGGCTAATGCCCTACAAGTAAGAATCTCAACTGAATTTCATGACATTGAGGAAATAAATTGATCTAGTAGTTGAAGGACCACAAAGAAGAATTTGTTGATAAAAAAGAAAGTTCCTAGGTAAGAGGGAGCTCTGACAAGTCCCTAATTGAGAGGAAGCTTGGATAAGTTCCTAGTCAGAGGGAACTTGGGTACATTCCTTTATATGAATGGGCATATCTTCCCTAGTTGAGAGGGAGAGATAGACACAACATTCTTGCCTTCATTTGGGAAGAAATAACGAGGGATTGGGTAATCATCTAGCATCCAATGCTCTTTGAGGATGTGAATCCAAGATAAGAGTAGGCAAGAGGACCGATATTCTTTGAGGGCTGGGAACCTGTTGTGCTTATCAACAACCCCCCCATTTACTAGTATTAGTAATAACATTAATAAATGGGGACCCTTCCAAAAAAATAAATCCTAGCATCTAGTCATGCCTTTTTATTTTTAGAATAAATTAAGATGTCAAAACGGAACTTGCAAAATCATGGGAAATTTACCTTTTCATACTTTATCCTATAGAACTTCACAAATGATGAGTTTCATAAAAAAGCGCCAAATGGTAAAATAACCTAAAAGTAAATTTATACCCGGAAAGTCATAAATATTAAAATAATTCTTGAAAAGACCCTCTTTTAAAGGACAGATTCTCGCATCGCAAATCAATTACGATGGACCTTCCTTATAAAAGTTACCCCATGAAATGTGATCCATGAAATGTAAAATCATAAATCTCCTATAATCATCTCACATCGCAGTTTGAACCATGCAGCACTACTCAATAAAGCATAAGAAAATATTGTGAAATGCGATAGCATCTCGCATATCACATCAACTCACATGGTGGTAAGTCTTAAAAGTAAACGAGTTTTTGTGAAATAGCGATCTGCGATACTGCGTAGCAAATCGCAAAATCACTTTTATCGCAACTCAAAGGGCTCACGGTTCTAGGAGAGTGCTTCCCGACTTTCGATGTGAAGTGATGGACATTAAGTTAAGGATAACGGTTCATTGATGGACATTTATTAAAAGAATGATTAGGTTCAGGTGTGAAAGGCCATTTAATGCAAGTTGATATCTTCTAACGTGATTTAGAATTAATACCCTCCGTCCCCTTTATTTCTTCCTTTTATTGATTTATTTCTACATTCACTATCATTTTTATCATATTTTTCTCTTCGCTTGTAACTTTCAGGAAGAACACACAGAGTAGGACATCCGAAGAAATGGTGAAGAAAGGAAAGGCACCGGCTTCTAAGAAATCAGAGATGACCCCCCTATTCACAGGTACTACTTGTAATCGAGATGCAGGGACATCCACATGGGAGACTATGTATCAGCTATTAGAGGAAGAACAACCAAGAGTTGTGGAAACAACAGTTACAGTGGATGGACGCGTTTCTTCTGATGCTACTCTGACTAAACTTGCATGCTCATTCTTACAACACATTGCTGCAAGACCAAAGATACTTCCTTATACTGACATGGTTAAGTGGATCATAGACAATGAGGACATATCAGACAGATAATTCAAGACAGCAAGGCAAGAATTCATAGGGTTGTTTACTCCAGACAACCTGAGACTCATGTACCATCTACCAAAGCCAAAGGCCATCTACAACAGGTAGTTTGTCGAGAATTTCATCAGGGAAAATGAAGACCCGGTAGAATGCACGAAGAATTGGTCAAACAACGAAGAAAGACTCAAAAAAGATAATAACGATATGTACACCACCATTCTCTTAGTTCCCCTTTCTGTTTTGCTGCCGCTATGTTATGTAGATTGTTTGGTAAACCAGACAACACCAAATTCTTGTCAGAATGGTTACCCTTAATAGATGCAGTCGTCAACGCCACAATAATGAATTGGGCTCAAATCCTATCTGATAACTTAGCTACAACAATTTTAGAGTACAGAAGAAAAAGGAGTATTGCTTCGAGGGTTTACCCTCCATTTTTCATGAGCGCCTATGTTATGGATGCTATTTGTTTTGGTTCCAAGTTTCCTCTTATGGGATGGAAGTGGATTGCTCAAAATCCACTTCCTTTTCCAATATATCACAAAGACATGTGGGAGTCTAATTTCGCACCACACTTCTTCAATATTTGTCACGGGGTTATGCTTCCTATTCACAAAAGGATTTACAACCGAGATGCCCCTAGGTTCTCCCAAGAAGCCGAAGTAGATATTCTCCCCGTAGCCAAATGGTTCGGGGAAGAATTATTCACATATATCAGAGTGTTCGCCAGTATTGCCTCGCCCCATGTTCTACCTTTCTATGTCCCAGACAAACTGATGGCTAGAGAGATAGCCTATCAGACATGCAGCGAAGGAGGGATGAGTAAGATATTGAAGGATTCCAAGAAGGGCATTTGGCCTCAATTTCCTATAACATGTGGAGTATTTGCATTGCATGACTTAGGACATGCTTTCAAAGAGGTTGACAATGTATTTTTGCAATTACCCAAGTTCCCGGGAGGACAATATGATCCCTTGGGTATTGTCAAAGATTTTAACACAATGGTCAAAATAAGAATATTTACCCATGAAAAAGACCCCTTTGATGATGTTTTCCTCCATAAAAACACCTTCAAAGAAATACAGCATATGGCACAAATACTATTTTATCAAGAAGGTCTCCAAACATTTGATAACTACAGGAAAATGAGGTTATCTAAGGTCCCATTGGACCAACTACTCATTGAACCAATGAGAGATCCTACTCCCAGTGCAAGCATAGATGGGGACTCAAAGGAAAAATCCAAAGCAAATTCTGACGAACAATCTGAGAAAACATCAGAGAATGAACACAGAAAGAGTGAGGGATCGATTAAAGACACAGCCCAGTCCACAGCAAAGTCAGATCAACAAACTTCGCTCATAAAACAAGCCGAAACCTCAACTCCCGTTACACAGAGAGAAAAGCCGTCTGTGATTGATTTAGAAGAATTTTGGGACAATTTCAATCAAATACTCAACATGGGGGAACAAATCACAGAGCCACCAACAAACCAACAAGAAACAACCACAGAAATTGTAACAGGAGGGGCTGTTAGCACTCAAGAAACAGAGCATATTCCCATTGCTCCCACATCTGAGATTGTATTGAGAATAGAGGAAATTCCACCTCTAGATGTATTCTACAGCCCTCAACACAAAGTCGTCGTTAAAAGATAGAGAAAGAAAAGAAAGTAGGATTTCGTGCTCACTCCTGAGGATGAACCTCTCGATGTTCTCTAAAAAGACCCATCCACAGATCCATCGGCTAACCTCACTAGACTCTCACAAGTCGCAGGTGCATATGCTTCAGCGACCATTGACAAGGCCGTAGAGGTACAACGGCTACTCAAAGAAAAAGAAGACAAAATTTTGTTATTAGAACAACAGCTACAGCAGGCTAGTACCAACCAAGAAGCAGAAATGCAGTTGGATAAACTTCAATAGGGGTTTCAGCAAATGCAGATAGCACATCAGAGAAGTTTAGCAGGTAAAGAAGCACAGTTACAGAGCATAGCAGAACTACATAAAGATGACCCAAAGATTGAAGAGCTTGTCACAGAAGAACTTAGCCTCAATTCCCAACTTTTACACCAAAAAGTGTTATTATGCCAAAAGATTTCGCAGTGGAATTCTCACTGCGAAATGAGAGATAACATAACGAACCAAATTGTGGAATTACGACTTGAATATGATGCAATTCTTAAGAAAGTTTCAGACTTCTTAATTTGGCAGAAATATGAGAATGGGAAAAGATCAGATATGCCTAAATTAGATGAATCGCATAAAGAAATCTTATTTTCCAATTGGGATTCTTGGCTCAGAGAGGAAGAATAGGAAATGGAGGATGTGGCAACAGCAACAAACAGTGTCATCGAGTGTGTGAATGAGAATTTACACAATGCTAATTTGGTAGCAGAAACCACCCCTCGCTTTCTTCCAAATGCAAAACAGCTTCAAGCAGTATGGAAACAGGCAGCGGAGGAAAGGGCAGAGGCAATCAGACGAGTGACTAGGTTGAACTGGGAAGCGTATTGGCAATACCTAGTGAAACCGCATAGCCAATGGATGACCCTGAGGGGCCTGATTACTTCCACCAAGAAAATGATGCCAGCACTCACCAATGTTGTATTCACAGGACAACTAAAAGCTGAAGTCAGCCAACTGACACTCCTTAAGCCTATGCTGGATATTTTCGATCTCAAAGATCAAATGCAGGATTAGTCATAGGCATATTTTATTTTATTTTTGTTTATTTTCATTTAAAATGAGGCAGGTCGTTTAAACCTCCTCATCTATTTTTGTAATTTCTATTTTTAGTTTTCATAGATTAGTATTTAAACCCCTCTCACGCATTTAGAGAGGGGTCCAGAAATTTTATCAAAGACATTCTTCAGAGCATGCACTTTTGTCCCTTTGAGGAGGTTTTGGTAAAGTTAATGGAACAGGATTTATTTTCTACTTGAGTTTAGCCTTTTCTACTGAAATTGCACTTCTGTAATCTTAGTTGATATTGAATGATTTGAAAGTGGATCAATATTTGATGGAGCACATGAGTAGGACGTATTACAAATGGTACTTCTATCTCCTGATGTTTTTTACTTGTGTATCAAGCAATAAATCATTTTAAGTTATTTATGTATGAAATTTTAAATTCTTAGTTATCATTATTACACTTTTGTATGATGATGATTTATTCTTTATGTTGAATATATGAATGACTCTTTATGCGCTATATCTCTCATATTGTTTCGGCTAACTTTTTACACGAAACGATCATTATTAAACAAATTCTCTTGTTATCGTAATTGAATGATATTTATTATCAATTTCTTTCATAAATCATTTTAGATCACATATATAAACGTTACTCCCAAGATAGTTTTAAAGTTATATGTTTTCTTTGATTATGATAGATTGCATATGATAGAAGATAGATCAACTTTAAAATAGCTATTTACCCCATAAAATCCAAAAAAGAAAAACATCATCCCATTAGCACGAACATTATAAATAGATTGGGAAATTAGTCCCATCATCCCCAGTCGGAGCCATTATTCCAAATAGAAAAGGAGTTGTCCTAAGGTCCGGACCTGGTGGTTATCCCCCTTGTTGGAGTCCCGATTTTTCGAGCCTTCAACATATTTGGCACTAGAAGGAGGGTCTGACTGTGAATGGTAAGTAAATCTACATCTTCACGTCATTCTAAGATTAAAACTCCCTCACCATCACCCTCAACTTCTCGTTCGCATTCCAAATCTCCTATCTTTGAACCATAAGCTAAAAAGAAAAATACAGAGCACATCACTGAAATCCCAAACAAGCCAGATCATTCTTCTTCAAAGCCCCCTGAATTACAAACTTTAATCCATAAGTTACAAGGGATTTCAATATCTCAAGAAGAGTCTGAGTTATCCCAAGGTAGTGTCACTTCTCATCGAACCCCATCTCAATGTCTGACTAGAGCACAGAGCGGAAAACTAGGAATCGCACTAGCTGAGTTTCCTCTACCAAGTCGTAAGAAAGCTAAGAAAACACCCAAAAAATCTGATAGTGAGGTTCTATCATCATTTTCTTCCTCTGTACCACTCATATCATCACAAGGTCACTCATCCATCCCCCAACTCTAGATCGTGGTTCATACAGGTACAGGAGCTACATCCTCCTCTACCCAATCACCTTCAACAACTGCCACACCTTCTTCTACTCATATCCCGACAATGGCACAAAATCCACTGAGGCCATGGGCCAACCCAGGGGTTGTAAGAATGGCTGGACCTTTATCTCAATTACCATCTCATCCTGAGAAATGGTTGCCCAAATTCAATCCTGACAATGGCCTATTATCCGAAGAACACAAATAATTTTATGTTATCTATTAATTTGAATGGAGTAACAGAAGAGGACGCAGTTGTAAGGTTATTTCCCTATACTTTACAAGGAGTAGCATGATCATGGTATTTTTCTTTACCATCAGCCTCCATTAATAACTGGGATACATTTCAAGAATAGTTTTTAACAAAATTTGGGGATGATAGGTCCACAGCGACCTTAATAAATGACCTCTCCAATTTAAAAGCCGAACCAAAGGAACCAATTAAGGACTTCAACTCTCGCTTCAATAAAGTATTGAAAAAAATACCAACAGCATCTAAGCCTAGCAATGAAGTCCAAAATGAATGGTATATTTCTGCTTTACCTTCAAATTCAGCCATCTTTGTAGACACAGCTCCCAAGCCAACATTAGCAAAAAACATGAGAGAGGCAATAGTTGTAGAGAACGTATCCTAGCCGTTGAAAACAAAAGCTCTTTAGATGAAAGGAAATCTAAAAAAGTATCTTTTACAGAGGATTCTAAGAAGAAACAACTGAAGGACCCTTTCGACTTGGAAGGGTTACAAAAAGTTTTGAAGACCATGTCCAATGAAATGGTTGATATAAAGAAACAAGTAGTAGAAACCTCTTCCAAGAAATATTTTAGACCCTATAAAAGAAATCCTCCAACCGATTCTAAAACTCCAAATGCTATAACAAATGTTGAGTTAGAAGGGGAAGAGGAAGAAGTTTCAAATGAGGAACAAACCGACGATGAATAAATTGTAGAACTATAAGGAATGTGGAACTTCATTCTTCCAAATGAGGAAGACCAAGATCAGAATTACCTGTTGCCACTAGAAGTAGAAATCAACTCGATCCTCCACAGTCTAGTACAAAACAGAAAAACCCAATTCCACCTCCCAGGGATAAAATCGTAGGTAAAAAATCCTCACCGAAGTCTACTCAGACAAACCCAATCCAATCTGATTCGACATCTTCATCTAAAATGCTTATCATCTCAGATGAAATGGAATACAACATTGTTGAAGATATGAAGAAAACCAGAGAAAACATTACTCTTCATGAGCTCAGTAAGTTAAAACATCAACATAAATTACTCTTGAAAGAAGTCAATGCAGTACCTACTACGCCTCTTCTCGTCACTGTGATTTCACATGCTACTCATGAAATGGGAAGACCTCCAACTAGCATTGCAAATAAAATCGACCCAACTGACATTGCTCTGATTGGCGGAAGATCCAAATCCCATACTCCGCCATTTATCCTTACTTTTGAAGTTTTTAATAAAAATTTGCACAACTGTCTAGTTGATTCTAGTGCATCATCTAACATTTTACCTAAGACAATTTGCACTAAGTTAAATGTTCAGCCTCATAAATCTGCAGTATGAATAGTATAGCTAGATCGGTCTCAAGTCGAAGTCATCGGAGAACTTAATCAAGTAACCATAAGACTTTCGTCAAACCCAAAAGTGTGTCAAGTCATTGATATACTTGTGGCTGACATTCCTGAATTTTATGGACTAATCCTCAGTAGGGATTGGTCAAAAAAGCTTCACAGTTACTTTGCAACTGACTGGTCTCATATGTGGCTCCCCTACAACGACAAACCAAATCATATCAAAGTTGAACGAGAAAAACATCAAAAGTACATAGTGACAGAGTTAGAAGGAGAAAACGAGCCTATAGCGTATAGCAACAACATAATCAGAAATTATTCTGTTGAGTCATTCTTAGGAAATTTCAATGCTCACACTTCACCTTTTTTGGAAAATTCCATTTTATCTCAGATAGAAAAATTTTCTCAAACTGACACTTCTAGATGTATCAATTTTGTAGATAAACCAGTAAATAAAACCTTGTTTTGGAAATTATTTTTCGATGGTTCTAAATCCAATGATGGAGCAGGAGCAGGTTGTATATTAGTTATTCCAAGAGGAGAAAAAACCATGTTAGCATGTAGACTTGAATTCAATTGCACAAACAACACCGTTGAATATGAAGCATTGGTTCAAGGGTTATACAAAGCAATCGGACTTAATATCAAATACCTTCAAGTATTTGGAGACTCTGAGATTGTCATTAGACAAGTAAGAAATACAATACACTGTCTATCGGGGCATTTGAAACACTATCAATCCCTAGTACAAGACCTAACCTCACACTTTACAGCGTTTAATATTTCATCTATTCCAAGACTCCAAAACGCTAACGCCAATCTTCTTGCTAATGTAGCTTCCAAGCTTATTCCATCAGAGGACTACAGCCCAGATAGATTCTCTATTGAATTAATTTTTAGACCCTCTATTCCTAATAACATTACCAATTGGAGAGTCTTCAACAATGACCCTGCTATCGTGAGTTTTCTTACTGTAGAAGGCTCTTACAGTGATCAGATAATTGACGAAGATCGACATGACAATCAACTGGAACAAGAAAACAACGATAACGCTAAACCAAAATCCTAGTCAAGTTAGAGGACCTATATGACTTAAAGGACAAATTTAAACGATCCACCAATTCAAAACTCTAGATTTCGACTCTGAGATATGAATTAATCAATATGGGGATGGACATGAAACCACAAAACATCAACCTAGGTCTTGGCCTGACATCTGAAGAAAAATTAGCTTTTATTCGATTGTTGAAACAATACAAGAGTGTCTTCACTTGGAATTACGATGATCTTAAAACCTATGACACTTCAATTATCCAGCATACAATTCCTATGATCTCCAATGAAAAACTTATTCCGCAGAAATTAAGGAAAATACATCCTAATTTGGAAAGCCAAATTAAATCTGAGTTAAACAAATTACTAAGAGCCAAGATTATTTTTCTTGTCAGACATTCCAGATGGGTCTCCAATCTCGTCCCAGTCAGAAAGAAAAATGGTGATATTCGGATTTGTATAGACTTTCACAACCTCAATAAAGCTTGCCAAAAGGATAATTTTCCATTGACCCCCATGGAAAAGATATTACAATCAGTCACAGGGTCAAAGTTAATGTCCTCTTTAGACTACTTCTTAGGGTATAATCAAATCTTAGTCCACCCGGATGATCAATTGAAAACTATGTTCAGAATGAAATGGGGCACCTATGCTTATCAAAAGATGCCATTTGGGCTAATCAATCTTGGTGCCACGTTTCAAAGAGCCATGGACATTGCATTTAAGGGATTAGTAAACAGGTCAGTGGTAATCTACTTAGAAGACATAACGGTATATGCTAAAAAACGTAGTGATCATCTCAGAGACCTAAAACAAATCTTTCATTTTCATCAAAAATATGGAATTTCGCTTAACCCCAAAAAATCTTTTTTTACGTCGAGTGAAGGAAAACTTCTTCGATTCATAGTATCCAAATTAGGAATCCATATGGACCCAGATAGGATCAAGGAAATTTTTGAGATATCTTTACCCCATAATAAAAAAGCAATGCAGTCTTTCCTTGGTCAAATAAATTTTGTTAAGAGATTCGTCCCTGACTTCTCAAGGATTGTTTCACCCCTCCAAGCCATGATAAAGAAAAATTCTCTCTTCAAATGGGGTCATTCGGAACATGAAGCATTCAGCTTGATAAAACAAGAAATTATAAATGCCCCATCTCTAGCAACGCCGAATTTTTCCAATCCTTTCACTTTATATACATTTGCCTCCGAGAAATCATATGCCGCCATACTGACACAAGCGAATCAAGATAAAGTCGAAGCCCCAATTGCTTTCTTTAGTTCAAATTTACAAGGAGCTGAATTAAATTACTCTGATGTTGAGAAACAGGCTTATGCTATTTTCAAAGCAATTAAACACTTTAGACCTTTCCTTCTCAAGACTCACACCAAAATAATAATACCATTTCCAGTAGTAAGAAATATTCTGGTACAAAAAGATGTGGGCAAAAAGAGAGCAAATTGGGTCATGGCCCTGCAATAATATGACGCTGAAATTAAACCAGCAAACATCGTAAAAGGTCAAGTTTTTTACAAGATGTTGGCAAGAGCATCGAACATATCAGAGTCACAGCCTCCAAATAGTGAAGTGAAAATTTATGAGGTAAGCCTAAACGACTCTAAATCAAGATATGTTGATATCATTTTCTACCTAAAAAATGAATATGCCCCTCCACATTTGAATTACACAAAGAAAAGAACCCTGAGGCTAAAAGCTAAACAATATCAAATCATCAATGATGTACTGTTTAGAATGAATTATGATTCTATTCTCCTTAGATGCCTCGAGAAATCTGAAGCAAAAAAAGTATTGCAGGAACTCCATGACGGACCAGCGGGCAGACACTATGCAGGAGATGCTACAACACACAAAATTCTGCGTGCTGGCTACTACTGGCCAACTCTATTTAAAGATGCACACAGTTACGTAAGGAGATGTAAGATTTGCCAAACTACTGCTGGAAGATAGAAGAAACCATCATTGCCATTACAACCGATCAACATTGATCAACCATTTGAACAATGGGTATTAGACATAATAGGTGAGATCGTTACTCATTCTTCTAAATAGCATAAATACATCCTTATAGCTACTGACTACTTTACCAAATGGGTAGAGGCAGTTCCACTCAAGACAACCAACTCTGAGAATATCATTGAATTTGTAGATCAATTCATCATCACCAGGTTTGGCTTGCCTTCTACCTTAATGTTTGATAATGCATCTTATTTCTCAGGCAATGCCATGACAAAATTTGCTCCCAAAAGAGGTTTCAAACTCAAATATTCTGCTAATTATTATCCACAAGGAAATGGGTTAGCCGAATCAACAAAAAAAAACCCTATTAGAATTATTAAATGGACTATTGATCAAAGCCACAAAAACTGGCATAATTATTTAGTGTATGCTCTCTGGGCAGATCGAATAACTCAAAAAACTTCCATTGGCACTTCTCCTTCTAATTTAGTTTATGGGAAAGAAGTGGTCTTACAAACAAATCTAGTCCTTCACTAGCCTTAGTTCAATTCATTGAAGAAACTCCTTCCTTATCCATGCAATTAAGACAATTACAAATTCTTAAACTTGAAGAGGAACAAGAAAAGGCCAGAGTTACCCACGCGCATCATCAACAATTAGTTAAAGCCTCTTTTGATTCAAACTCAGTATCTAGAAAAGATTTTCAACTTGGAGACTTAGTATTAAAATGGGATAAAGCCCATGAAGATAAAGGCAAGCATACTAAATTCCAACGGATGTGGCTTGGACCATTCCAGATTGTCGAACTCATTGGCCCATCAAATTTCATGTTACAAGATTTAGCAGGGAAAAGGGAATCTTTACCTGTTAATGGACAGGTCCTAAAGAAATATTTTCCATAGAAGATGATCTCTTCTATTTTTCTATATATCATAGCTTCAGTTAAGTTTTCTTTCGATAATAAAACAAGTTGAGAATGTTCACTTTTGGTTTCACGAAAAGAATAGTTTCTCATTTAAATTTTGTTTTTTCGCTTGTATAAGTAGGAATGGTTATGAAAATTAATCTCCATTTATGGAACATATGGTTAAGTGCTATTATTTTGAAAAAATTTGTCTGTTCTTCTGTTTCAACTATCTGAGTTTTGGTTAGAATCAACCTTAGGAAGAAGTTTTCCTTACATCAGTCACAAAAGGTATCAATAACAAAGCAAAGACTCTCTATGGAAAAGCTATTTTTAAACTCTACAATTGTCATCCAGGAAAATTCTTAAGGAACCAATGACTCCCCCCCACTTGAGGAATTTGCAAGATTCAAGGTATAATCCAATTATACACTTTAACTTAAAGAATAAGAGGTCTCATCAAGAGTTGTCTTATCATGATCATAAAGATTATAACTAACTGACATTGCCATACTGAATATCAAAACAGGGTAATGGCGCGAGATTGTTCCATCGGCTAGTACTCTGACTGAACTTGCATGCTCATTCTTGCACCGCATTGCTACAAGACCAAAGATACTTCGTTATACCGACATGGTTAAATGAATCATAGACGATGCGGACATATCAGACAAAGAATTCAAGACGGCAAGGAAAGAATTCATAGGGTCATTTACTCTAGACAACATGAGACTGTGTACCATCTACCAGAGCCGCAGGCCATCTACAACAGGTAGTTTGTCGAGAAGTTCGTCAAGGAAAATGAAGACCCGAAAGAATGCATGAAGAATTGGTCAAACAATGAAGAAAGACTCAAGAAAGATAAGAACGGTATGTACACCACCTGTTCTCTTAGTTCCCCTTTCTGTTTTGCTACCACTATGTTATGTAGATTGTTTGGTAAACCAAACAGCACCAAATTCCTGTCAGAATGGTTACCCTTAATAGATGCAGTCGTCAACGCCACAATAATGAATTGGGCTCAAATCCTGTCTGATAAATTAGCTACAACAATTTTAGAGTACAGAAGAAAAACGAGTACTGCTTCGAGGGTTTTCCCTCCATTTTTCATGAGCACCTATGTTATGGATGCTATTTGTTTTGGTTCCAAGTTTCCTCTTATGGGATGGAAGTGGACTGCTCAAAATCCACTTCCTATTGAAATATATCACAAAGACATGTGGGAGTCTAATTTCGCACCACACTTCTTCAACATTTGTCACGGGGTTATGCTTCTTATTCACAAAATGATTTACAATCGAGATGCCCCTAGGTTGTCCCAAGAAGCCAAAGTAGATATTCTCCCCGTAGCCAGATGGTTCGGGGAAGAATTATTCACATATATCAGAGTGCTCGGTAGTATTGCCTCACCCCATGTTCTACCTTTCTATGTCCTAAAAAAATTGATGGCTAGAGAGATAGCCTATCAGACATGCAACGAAGGAGGGATGAGTAAGATATTGAAGGATTCCAAGAAGGGCATTTGGCCTCAATTTCCTGTAACATGTGGAGTATTTGAATTGCATGACTTAAGACATGCTTTCAAAGAGGTTGACAATGTATTATCTTTGCAATTACCAAAATTTCCCCGGAAGACAATATGATCCCTTGGGTATTGTCAAATATTTTAACACAATGGTCAAAATAAGAATATTTACCGATGAAAAAGACCCCTTTGATGATGTTTTCCTGCAGAAAAACACCTTCAAAGAAGTACAGTATATGGCACAAATACTTTTTGATCAAGAAGGTCTCCAAACATTTGATAACTATAGGAAAACGAGGTTATCTAAGGTCCCATTGGACCAACTACTCATTGAGCCAATGAGAGATCCTACTCCCAGTGCAAGCATAGATGGGGACTCAAAGGAAAAATCCAAAACAAATTTTGGAAATGAGTCTGCAGAAAAGTCTGATGAACAATCTGAGAAAACATTAGAGAATGAACACAGCAAGAGTGAGGAATCGATTAAAGACACAGCCCAGTCCACAGCAAAGTCAGATCAGCAGACTTCGCTCATAAAACAAGTCGAAACCTCAACTCCCCTTACACAATGAGAAAATCTTCTTCTGATTGATTTAGAAAAAGAATGGGACAATTTCAATAAGATACTCAACACGGGGGAACAAATCACAGAGCCACCAACAAACCAACAAGAAATGACCACAGAAATTGTAACAGGAGGGGTTGTTAGCACTCAGGAAACAGAGCATATTCCCATTGCTCCCACATCTGAGATTGTATTGATAATAGAGGAAATTCCACCTCTAGATGTATTCTACAGCCCTCAACATAAAGCCGTCATTAAAATACAGAGAAAGAAAAGAAATTTGGATTCCATGCTCACTCCTAAGGATGAACCCCTAGATTTTCTCTAGAAAGACCCATCCACAGATCCATCGGCTAACCTCACTAGACTCTCGCAGGTCATAGGCACATATGCTTCAGTGACCATTGACAAGGCATCAGAGGTACAACTGCTACTCAAAGAAAAATAAGACAATTATTTTTTATTAGAACAACAAGTACAGCATGCTAGTACCAACCAACAAGCAGAAATGGAGTTGGCTAAACTTTAGCAGGAGTTTCAGCAAATGCAGATAGCACATGACAACAATTTAGCAGGTCAAAAAGTGCAGTTATAGAGCATAGAAAAACTGCATAAAATGACCCAAAGATTGAAGAGTTTGTCACAGAAGCACTTGGCCTCAATTCCCAACTTTTACACCAGAAAGAGTTATTATGCCGAAAGATTCTGCAGTGGAATTCTCACTGCGAAATGAGCGATAACATAACGAATCAAATTGTGGAATTGTGACTTGAATATGATGCAGTTCTTAAGAAAGTTTCAGACTTCTTAATTTGGCAGAAATCCAAGAATGGGAAAAGAGCAGACATGCCCGAATTAGATGAATCGCATAAAGAAATCTTATTTGCGAATTTGGATTCTCGTCTCAGAGAAGCAGAACAGGCAATGGAGGATGCGGCAGCGGGAGCAAACAGTGTCATCGAGTGTGTGAATGAGAATTTACACAATGCTAATTTGGTAGCAGAAACCACCCCTGGCTTTCTTCCAAATGCAAAACAGCTTCAAGCAGTATGGAAACAGGTAGTGGAGGAAAGGGTAGAGGCAATCAAACGAGTGACCACGTTGAACTGGGAAGCGTATTGGCAATACCTAGTGAAACCATACAGCCAATGGATGACCCTGAGGGACCTGATTACTTCCATCGAGAAAATGATGCCAACACTCACCAATGTCGTATTCACAGGACAACTAAAAGCTGAAGTCGACCAACCAACACTCCTTAAGCCTATGCTAGATATTTGCGATCTCAAAGATCAAATGCAGGATTAGTCATAGGCATATTTTATTTTATTTTTGTTTATTTTCGTTTAAAATGAGGCAGGTCATTTAAACCTCCTCATCTATTTTTGTAATTTCTATTTTTAGTTTTCATAGATTAGTATTTAAACCCCTCTCACACATTTAGAGAGGGGTCCACAAATTTTATCAAAGACATTCTTTAGAACTTGAACTTTTGTCCCTTTGAGGAGGTTTTGGTAAAGTTAATGGAACAGGATTTATTTTCTACTTGAGTTCAGCCTCTTCTACTGAAATTGCACTTCTGTACTCTTAGTTGATGTTGAATGATTTGAAAGTGGATCAATATTTGCTGGAGAACATGAGCTGGACGTATTACAAATGGTACTTCTATCTCCTAATGCTTTTTACTTGTGTATCAAGCAATAAATCATTTTAAGTTATTTATGTATGAAAGTTTAAATTCTTAGTTATCATTATTTTACTTTTGTATGATGATGATTTATTCTTTATGTTGAATATATGAATGACTCTTTATGCGATATATATCTCATATCGTTTCGACTAAATTTTTATACGAAACAATCATTATTAAACGAATTCTCTTCTTATCGTAATTGAATGATCTTTATTATCAATTACTTTTAGAAATCATTTTAGATCGCATATATAAACGTTACTCCCAGGATAGTTTTAAAGTTAGATGTTTTCTTTGATTATGATAGATTGCATATGATAGTTAGAAGATAGATCAACTTTAGAATAAGTATTTACCCCATAAAATCCAAAAATGAAAAACAACATCCTATTAGCACGAACATTATAAATAGATTGGGAAACTGGTCCCATCATCCCCATTCGGAGCCACTATTCCAAACAGAAAAGGAGTTGTCCTAAGGTCTAGACCGGGTGGTTATCCCCCTTGTTGGAGTCCCAATTTTTTGAGCCTTCAACAGAACCCAAGATAAGAATAGTCCTAGAAGGTCATACTTAGTGAACACCCGGGTGGGTATGTACCTTGAGAGACAATGATGAAGGTGTCTATAATCATTGGTCTTGCCAACATTTTGCTTTGATCTTATGAGAGGTAGAGTTGTCAGTCAAGGCCTTGTTGTGGAAACAATGTTGGTTACTATGATGCTACACAGATGGGTTACCAATCTAATTCTTCTTATGAAAAAATATTTAGATTGAGAATAACCAAGTACCATTATGAATACCTCCCTAGTTAAGAGGTAGTGTTGAATAAAGTGTAACTAGGTTTGGTCTTCATAATGACATGATCTTTGTAAATGATGAAATAAAAGAAATAAAATTATTTTTGTATGCATTGTTGCATGGGTTTCATGAGAAAGAGGTTTATTTGTTAGTGGCTCCCATTGCGAGCCTTAGGATTTATTTTAATTCAAAGTGTCAATGTCATGCTCTTCTTGAGCCTATGTGCAATGTATACAAGTCTATAGAAAATTCTATAAGCCCTCCAAATACAAGCACAATCCCTCATGATGAAGTTGGCCTCCAAACAATGTAAAAAGAAGTCATATCGGCTCAAATAAGGAGACACAACAGTGCATACTCTCATGTCAGCTTATATGCATGACTAATGACTATAAATAGGCATGTAATATCCACATTGCAGGAGCATACAATTTGGATATCTCTACAACTTCGAATGAGGTTCAGGATCTCAGATGCCTCTGAAATCTCAAGGAAAATTATAGTGAGTACAGTCTAAAGAACTCGAATACTTTTAATGCTTCAGAGGGAAGTTATAGGATGGATATCAGAAGTTTTTCCACTATATTTTCGGCCTCCTCACTGCCTTGATATAGTTTCGGCCACCTCCCAGTCATGGTGATCACGGTCATCATTGAAGCATGATTACAGTCTCAGCATTCTTGTGAAGAGGAGGGTCTTGAAGTGACACTCTTTGTCTCTGCCTACTCTCTAGATAAAGTCATAATCTTAGCATAATTATCATGAGAAGGATTACAGTGATCCCACAGAAATTCTCTCTATCTCATGAATATAGTCATGACCTTGGCATAGTGATCTGAGCCATAATGAAGATGTAGTTTCAAGGTCATGATCCTAATGAAGATTTCGGTGGTGTAGCAATGATGCAGCATTGATCTTAGTGTAGCAAAGTGTAGCTATGGTGAAATAGTCATGATATCAATGGATCTAAGTGCAACTCTCATTCATGTCTATGGAGATCTCGTTGTTATGTTGAAGACCTCGATGAAGGTGCAAAAATGGTGTTGTAGCAGTAATGAAGATCTCAGTGGTTCAGTAGTGATGGCCTCAGTGTTGTAGTAGTGATCATGATCTCAACAATGATGAAGAAGAGGATTTATGTCTTGGTCTTGGAGTGGCTAAATTGTTCAAGGGTCATGGCCTTGGTATTCGTCAACTATAATCTCTATAAGAATAATAATGTACGAGTTTTCCTCTCAAAGAGTGAGAGGTTTTGGCCCTAGCAGAAAGCCAACATCTTGTGTTCTTGTCTCTTTTGTTTTGGTAACTATTTGATGAATTGAGAAATCACGCTCTAATAATAACAAGTGAAGATTGTGCTAATAAGAAAAGTAAAAAATTTCTCACAAATAGTTATCATGGCTAGAAGAATCTTATTAACCTACATTGCCCTAGATTCTTCAACACATTGGAAGCTACTCAACATGTGGGATAAATTGAAAAGTAGATTGTAGTGGTTTAGGGGGGTATTCAAGGGAATCCTTTGCCATTGATGCCAAAGTGGGAGAAGATTATTGGTGCATTAGAGAAGAAGAAAAATGAATAAAACCATGCCTGGTTTCAGGGGGAGCTTATGTTATTGGCATCAATGCCGAAGGGGGAGATTGTTGGACAATTGGCATTGTCTAAATGGCTAGTGGTTGTAAGTGTGTTTCCATTGATGTCAACCAGATCAACATGGAGGTTTGTGGCAACAGATGATAACTTTGATATGCTTGATGTGTCAAGATGAGGGAGAGTTCTATGGTTGCTGCAGTCTCTCATAGAGAATCACCATAGTAGCAGGCTTATTAGAGAAGCCATAAAATAATGTCTATGGTGGTTGGGAGTCCAGGATTCCAAGAACAGGAGAAGGGACAAGGTGCAAGGAATAAAATAAAGTTTACAGCCATTTCTTAGGTATGAAAAGGGATCAAATCCTACATCGTAACTTATCCACTGGAAAGTGCTTTGAATAATGTTTCCAATGGTATGTGGAAGTCTAGAAATGGCTTCCAGGATCAAATGTTATTGATTGATGAAGTTATGGTCTTGATGTCCTAGAAACTTCGAAAGGCTTAGAACCTTGGGACCTTAGAACTTCGTAATCTCAATGAAATTCCATTTTAAGAATGTTATGATCTGATACCAGGGCAGCAGGGCCGAATTTTAGAACCTCAAAACCAGGACAACGGGTAGATTCTCGAAATGATGATTATCAGAGTAGGTTGGAACCTTATAAGGTCGAGACCATCGTGACCTCGGAGTAGGCTAATATTGAAAGATGATATTGGAAGGGTTGAATATCGGAGAGGGTCGAATATTGGAGCAAGAAAAAACCTCAGAGCTTTGGACCTTCTGAGATCAGAATCCAGTAAGTCCTTAATAATGGAATTCTTTTGAAAATTCTGAGGGTTGTGAGAAATAAGAATTACAAAGGAATTCGTTGAAAAAACAAAGGACGAGGGTCCCTTTCTCTCTCCTCATATAGGATACATGGAAGTAATTTATTAGTCCTTAGGAGCTGACGTGGAAAATGACGTCAACATGATGTGGTTGTACGAAGGACACATGGCAGACAGATTCAGAAATATTGGGTGGCCTAACAGGGAAAATCCAGGTGACATGTGTCACCACTATGAAGATGCCACGAGGAGTTTATGACATCAGTATGACATCATCTCAGAGGTCAAAATTTTGGAGGATGGATCTTTCGTAACTCCTCTCTAATTATTTTATGGGAAATTTCCGATCTAATGTGACTGACACATGGTTTTGGGAGACCCAAAAGAACCAAGGGCAAGAGTGAATAAATAAGGATATAGGCCCCCAGTAGGAGCCTAAAGGCCTTAGTACCTAAGTTTTATGCCCCCAGTCACAACACCTAGTCCCATGGAGGAAAAACAAAAGGTGCTAAGAAAAAGAGGCCAAAGGAAGATTAGAGTCTTGCAATTTCATATCATCATTTTAATAAAATTTACGAGATATGAGAGCTCCTATATTCCAATATAAAGAAGTATGAAGCCACAGGTCACAAGCAATGGTCTTATGGCGGAAAAGAGGCTAAGAACCGACATGAGAGGAGCTAAAGGCATCAGAATTTTGTGATATCATAATATCTCACTTAATAAAGTTATGATATCTTAGGGCTCTGATTGCAATACAAAGTGTTAAAGGATGAATGGGTTGGAAGCTAGAGATTAAATGCATGCAAAATAATTGGTGTAGCAGGAGTAATGGTCACTGCAGAGATCACTGGGTCAAGGCGACGAGGACCACAATTCTTAGAAAAGAACTGTTGGGCTTGTATCGATGTTGAAAGAAAGACATCTCTGAACTCCCATGCACACCTTATAGAAATAAATGAAGAAAAAAGAATCCATGTTATATTACAGTCAAGCTCTGTGAGCCATGAATAAGCATGGGGAGTCTCATTGGAGTGTGCAGGTGGACTGAGATTAAATTCCCACCGTGGATAATCACACAGGGAGTTGGTGAAGTGAATGAAGCCCATTCTCATGTCTTAATGCAGTGGAAGAATTTTTGAAAATACACAAAAAAAGAATGGATTTCCATGCCAAGAGTACACTCTCGGGTAGTGTGGATGGTGACAGAGACAACATTGAGCTCAGTGCAACAAAGGAACAAAAATCAGGATTTCCATTGAGCAACTGGGGGAATACAATATTGTTGTCTATATGCTCAAGAGTGTGGAGTAGAGTGTGTGAAAGTTGAGTAACTGGCCCAAGTGTTGAACTAAAGCAGAGTGTTGTAGAGAGCATGTGCAATAGAATGTTGAGAGCAGTGTATATTCGGTTGAGAGTAGAAGGATGAGTAAAGTGTGTTGTTGCGGAGTGAGGAGAGGATAGGGTGATATTTTTTAGGCCGAGAGGGCCTTTGGAATAGTAGAGGACCAAGAGCATAAGTATGATACCGTAGTGAACTAGATTGGAATTTCTCTACATATGTAATTGCCCCTATTTTCAGTTTGAAAATTGTATGGAAGGTAGAACAATGGCTAGAGAAGGTGGTGGCATGCATTCATAAGACGTTGGTGCCTCTTGGAAAGTAGGTTTTTTCTATCTTAAGGGGGTTGGTGCCTCCCATAAGTGGGTTCTCACAAACAAATTGATGTAATTAAGTAGGTTCTTAATTTACATCATAATAACAAACAAATTGGTGGTTTTTTCCCTTCGGGTTTCCACATAAAAAATACCTGTGTCAATACGTGTATGTTTCTCATGTGATGGATTATATGTACAGGTGAATTCCTTATCTTGTTGATCATCTGTATTGTGTATGAAAGCTCTCACAAGTAACTACCTTAGTGAAAATATTTAAAGACTTATACTTAAAATTGAAAGAACTTCATTATTACTGATTCACCCCCCCCCCCCCCCCCCTCTTAGTAATTCCTTATTCCAGCATATACATGTATAAAATGAACATCACTAGCTCCAATAGTATAGCATTGGAGCCATGACTTGCTCCCCAAAAGTACCAACTCTGTCTCTCTGATGCCTTATGGGAGAAGCCAAGGTGAAAATTCCTTTGCTTGTACAATGAGGGTGTATATATAACAAATGGGGTGATCCTTCACCTCCCTTCTGAATCTTTGGCTACCCTCATGATTGTCCGACTTCTCTATGACCCTTAACTTCCTACATAACTTTTCACATTACATGAATGACTCTTGGACTTCCAATTTACATTATATTTCTCCAATATTGAATTACCTATTCCACAAAATGATGTGGTACATGATGACTCATGAAATGACATGCCATGAAACTGATGACATGGAAATTTCAATCCATTCTTTGTTGTTGCTTTCTTTCTATTTTTTAAAAGATGTATCATGATCTTCTTCTTTGTCCTCCAAATGGCTTAGAGATGAGGATTCTTCAGTGTAACTTGATCTCCAATTGTTGTCTCAATATGACGTCCCTTTTCTTCCTCTTGATTAATCAACTTGTCTTTGCATCTAATGAAGTGTCTTATCGAAAGGTCTCCTTCTCCACCTACTTCACCATCATCTTGTCATGGTGTGATAGCGTACCTACATGTGCAATTCATTAATGACAAGACGACATCAGTCTGATAAACCCTTTAGTCTAAGATGGTGCATGATGATCCACTGGCTAAGCTGGAACCAAGTGGAAGGCTGAGGGAGAGGCTCATTGACTATGAAATTGTGTAGCTCAAGAAGTCAGGGGTCAAGCTTTAGCCTTGAGATTGTGCAATGCGTAGTTCAAGCTTGGGCTGAGCAAAAATATTGCGCAGTTGGGGAGCTCGGGGAGCCAGGTTAAGGGCTTGAGCACTGATTTTTCCCATTGCAAAGTTCTGGAAGGCAGAGGAGTCAGGGTGATGTGCAATACTAACCAGGCTGGAGAGAGAAATTGTGTTATTTTTTATGTCAGAGGCTAAGCTTGAGCACTGTGATTTCATAGTGCATAGTCCTGGAAGACAAAGATTGCACATTGCGTAGTGCCAAGGGAAAAGGGTGTTTCTTGAGGGCTGGTACTATGTAATGTGTAGTTCAGGCTAGGAAAAATGAGGTTGAGTGGCCAAGTCGGGGAGTTTTCCCATTTGCACTAAGTGTTGGATCAATGAGATGAAGATGAGAAAAAGAGATACTTTGAGCATAATCACACAGTTAGATCACTTGACGACATGACAAGGAACACTCTGAACATATGAACAACATACCTTCCTCAATGAAACAACTTTTTGATGGCTGCTACCAAGTGTGACAGAGATGCACTTTACAATGAAAGCAATGATACTTGGGCAACAATGCTTGAAACTTTGGAAATGAGTATGAAACATGTCTACATGACAAGAAAAACTCATTATCACAAATATTTCCCCTTGAAATAAGCCATAACTACATTTTACATGATAAGCGACAGTTCCCATGCCAAAAGATGACACTTGCAACATGACAAGAAAAGTGCAAACGACACACAATATGAGAACGACAATGAAAGAAACACATGCCAGAGTGAAGATAACATGAAAATGATACTCATTGAAGTGACAATCAAAAACATGAAAATGACACTCACAAAAGAAAGAGTGTGCAAAAGCGACAATTTTTAAAACTCACCTAAATAAAAGTACAAACACATCTAGAAGTGAGAATTTGTCAACGTCAATGCACACTTGCTGTTGATGTGGATTGAAAATAGCGAAAGAACTGTCTTGATAGACTATGCTAGGATTATTCGATCTTGCATGAAGAAGTGTTCTCATGAATTCATCACAGACTAAGCATGTGTGAGCAGGTAACTTCAACACTTATAGTCCAAAAGAGAGCTCAAAGAATTAACAGAGTTAGAAGTGACTACAAAAAGGTCGATCGCAGGATCCACAGTTGATTCCAAAATTCAAGTATAGGAAAACTTTTGGAGGGTGTTTATCGCAGCAACTAAACATGGCGACACACTAGTAGAACTCCAACTTCTCTGCCTTAGTCAATTCTTTCATGCAGGGTCTAGTTGTTCAGGGAGTATTGATTCATCATTCAGATAACCATGGCTTCCTGACTTACCCCATCCATAAACATAGTCCCCTTCATTCATTTTCTTGGTTAAACACAAGCATAAGATCAATGATCACACAATGTTTCAAATTAGGATAAGGTAATGAAGTTTGCAAGATTTATATTTTCATAGTATAGCTTTTCATCTCTGGTGTTTCTCCACTACTAGTAGGCCTACATAGTACCCCGGCAGAGTCACTACAAGAACACAAGAGTTTATCCACTGCCAGCGAGCCTGAATAGTACCACGGATAAGTTTCTTGCTTCACCTCTCTGTGCAGGAATCCTTTCTCTTCTTTCACCTTTATTTATATATTTAAACAGGACTGTGCATAGGAACTTATTCATTTTATGGGTGGTAGAGGGACCCCAACTTATTCAGAATAGAAGATCTTGTCCCCTTAGAGAAGCATATATAAGACCTCTAACATTGGTTTGCTCGTTTATATTTTCCCATTGTCCTTCTCTACTTGATTGGATTAGTTTAAAAACATCAAAACATACAGACCAAAGTGTAGGCATGAGGTTTCCAAAATAGACATGGAGATCATGGTTCAAAACAAGGCTTTCCTAACAAAAGGATCATATTTTATGTTAGAACATAATCGAACAAAAGGTGTAACCAAGACAAGGAACAAGGACATGGAGTTAGCCAAATATTGTTGTGTCTCAAAGTCCATTTCTATTTTTCCACATTGTCTTTCAAGCGCAAATAGTACACCCTTCATGCAAAGTCTTATCGACAAAACAAAAAGGAAAAAAAAACATGACCCAATGACAAAATGAAACTAAAGCACAAGAAAAAGGAGGCTAAACAAAACATGATGCAAGACATATGTAAGGAAAGACAAGAAAGACTAAAGAGAACAAGTGCAGAATGAGTGGAAGAGAGGGGAAACTAGAATGCAGCTAGTCCTACTCCTAACCTAACAGGTAGAAATTCGGGGTCACATATAATGAAATTTACATAAAGCCATTGTAATTGTTCTCGACTTGAAATCACAAAGATACGATAAATTAAAAGGATATAAATTAATGTGCAAGAGAAAAGATAAGAGCTTGAAGAACTTTCAAAACAAAAAGAAGGTATTTCCTGTGGGTAGAAAGATGTGTTAGAACCACTACTTCTAACCAGTTCACATTCTTACCTTTTCGACAAAAAACATAATCAAACAAACCTCGAAACATTATTGTCAATGCACCTTATTCTATGTCATTCTGCTTAGAAAGCATGAGAAAAGGTTGAAACCTATTATTTTCAATGGAGCTTGCCAAGTAAGATTGCTCCAACCATTTGGTGATTGGATCATGAAACTCAAAACAATCCTCTTAAGAATCCTGAAACATTTGAAAAGATGAATTTGCAACTAAAATCGTGGGATCAATATGAGAATTTGTAAGGGAAAATTTATCTGATCATATTCAGAAGGCATGCCAAGACAGTGAGGACCTAACATAACCATCAGTGAAGGTTGAAGTGCCTCAACTGCTCGACAAGTATCCGAAGTTGGGCAGGGACCGATTGGAGGAGTTGCCCACATCAAAGTCAAGGAACTTGGCTCATATCATGAGGTGACGATCATGAAGGCACTTGGTAATTTCTTATGGGATATGGAGAAATACTTGGAATGCTTGGGACTTACTAATGAGGAGGCAA
Organism: Pinus tabuliformis; assembly: GCA_031772625.1. Classification (NCBI taxonomy): domain Eukaryota; kingdom Viridiplantae; phylum Streptophyta; class Pinopsida; order Pinales; family Pinaceae; genus Pinus; species Pinus tabuliformis. The sequence continues at coordinate 2,034,612,748 of CM062818.1, forward strand.
GGTAAAGGTAGTTGCTTAATTCCTTACAAAGGATGCCAAGATGTGGTGGTGAAGGAAAGCGGACCAGATTGCACATGTTGAAACTGAGGAAATCTCTACTTGGGAAGAAATGAAGGAAGCATTGCAAACTCACTTTAGCCCTCAAGATGAGACTTGGGATGCAAGGATGAATATCAAATACATTAAGAAAATAGCGAGTCTGCAGGCATATCAATGAGAATTTGTGAGTGTGGTCTTGGAACTACTTGATATGGCGGAGAAGGACAAGGTGTTCAACTTCATCATTGGATTGAAACCTTTGGCACACAATGAGGTGAAGAGGCAAAAGATCAAGACATTTGAGGAGGAATTTGTTGCGGTTGATAGGCTAGTGGACCATTATGATGAAGTGGTTGAAGAGAAGAAGAAGAATTCTTATAAACCGAAGGATAAAAGTACAAAGGAGGTTCATTCAAAAGCAGGTGGTCAACCAAAGATGAAGAAACTTATGAAGTGTTGGTTGTGCAGAGAAGAGAATACAGTGAAGAATTTTCCTGCAAGACCGACTATGGAAGATTTGGAACAATCTGATGGAAAGAAGAAGGAGGAACCAACGATTGGGATGATGCAGATATTGGGTGTTGCATCAGCAATGAAGGCTATCCCAAGGCACGATCCTGAGAGGAACAAATTGGAGTATGTGGACATGAAGGTTAGGAAAGGAACTTTACTCACTATAGTGGAAAGTGGTGTGACCCATAGCTTCATCAGAGAGGAAGTTGTGAGGAAATTTGGGTTGAAGTTTACCCCATACCTCGTCCTCAATCACGTCATTAAGGAAGGTTTTCTTTACATCCATCGGTGTATCTTCCATCCCATCTGCGCTAACAGTGCCAAAATGGATCTGATTGATGAGTACCTTGCAACAGGATAAAAGGTCTCATCGTAATCAATCCCCTCCACCTGAGAAAACCCCCAAGCCACAAACCTAGCCTTGTGTTTCTCCACACTACCATATGTTGTTTGATTTACCTTGTAAAGCCATTGAGAACTCACCACTAACTTGTGTGCGGGTCTTGGGACCACATCCCAAAAATTCTTCCTGACAATGGAGTCATACTTCTCAACCATGGTATCAACCCAAACCGATTGCTCCACTGCTTCCTCAAAACAGAATGGTTATGTCTATACACATCCACTCATAGGAGCCATGTATCTACTGTACCTCTCTGGTGGCCTCCTCTGCCTACGTTGTGATGTGGGTGCTCCCACATTATCTCTAGCATCATGCAATAATCTGTCAGCCTCTCTCGTGCACTTTCTCCCATCTCTAGAAGACTCTACATGAGTGGGTTTCCCCACTCCCTAATCCTTGGCATGTGGCTGCTTTACATCAATATGAGGTTCCTCCTTAGGAGCTAAAATCTCCTCAACCGCATGTAGATGAAACTCCCTCTCAAGGGAACATCTCATGGCCTTCTCTCCATCGAATTTTACATCCCTGTGAACCACTATCATCTTGTTGGTTGACAGGTACACCCGATAGTTGTGAGGTGTATCAATGTACCCCACAAATATCCCCAACTCTATTGTTGGCTCAAGCTTCTTTTGTGCATCTTTGGTTACATGGCAGTAGACCGATGAACCAAAAATGCTGAAGTGACCCACATTTGGTTTCTTCCCTGAAAAAGCCTCTTCCGGTGTACTCATCCCAAGAATTCAATGAGGGCTTCTATTCTGCAAATAAACAACTGTGTTGCATGCCTCGGACCACAAGTGTAGTGGTAGGCCCTGATCATGCAACATCGCATGTGTTGCCCCTACTATGCTTCTATTCTTCCTTTCATCCACCCCATTCTACTATGGGTTATGAGTTGTCAACTCTTGTCGAATGTCTTCTGCCGCATAGAAGTTTTTTAACTCATTTGACACATACTCTCCACTGTTATCACTCTCGATAAATTTAACCTTCCTACAAGTATCTTTCTCAACCAATGCTTCAAATTCACAAAACTTTGCAAAAGTATGATCTTTTTTCTGCATGAATAAGACCCAACATTTACGAGAAAAATAATCAACAAATATAACATAATACATGTGCTTGGTCATGGATGCTGTCGAGAACGGTCCACACACATTTGAATGGTTTTGGTCGAGGATCACCTGCACTCGACTATCTTTGTCGTGAAAGGAAAATTTGGTGTATTTTCCCAAAATACACCATTTACATGTGTCAACTTGCTCTAATGTACCTTTAGGAAGACCGTAGAAATTTGTTGCATGATTTTCAAAGCGCCATGATGCAAGTGACCCAACCGCCTGTGCCACAAATTACCGATGTCTCGGGTCTGCACCTTCTCTGCTTTCGTGCTCAAGGAAGCACAATATTCTACCTCCAACTTGTAGATATTATTCAACCAAACCCCCATCCTCTTCACCTATCGTGTGGCTATGTGACGAAGGATCGCCTTTCCCTTACTAAAAATCACATCATAGCCTCTATTCTCCAACATGGTAACAAATACCAATTTATTCTTCAAACTAGGAACATACATAACATCTCACAAAGTGAGGGGCACACCCAACTCCCTCTGAAAGGTAACTGTACCAAGTCCAGTAGCACTATACCTCCCGTCATCACCCATCTCGATATGCATCTGAAGTTCCTTCTCCTCCAAGTTATTGAGGAGATCTTTGTTACTAGTCATGTGGAAAGAAGCTCCACTATCCAGGTACCGTACACTACCCATCATCGATGATACCGTACATGTGATGAGGGTAAAGTCTAGTTCGAATTGTGAGGTAAGTGCCTAACCTCCTACCGTTGCTCCTGAGGGCTTCTTAGCGGCATTCATGAGCGGACACTTTGTGGAAAAATGCCCCATCTCATGACAATGAAAGCACTTGACTTTCGACATGTCCTTCTTCTTGTTGCCATCACAAGAATCTGATTTGGAATGGGATGCCTTTCCCTTCCCTTTCTTTTCCTTACCCGCTAAGGCACAATTCTCCTCATCATCAGTCTTTTATAAGGATTCGTATATGATGTTCCTCCAAATCTCTTCTTGCACCAAATATGACCACAATCGTTCCCATTCTATTAGCTTCTCCCTCCCGTTGACAGACTCTTAATAACTCTACCAACTCTTGAGAAGTCCTTGAAGAACTAGGCTCGCCATATTGTCTTCAGCAACAGTAATCCCGACACTTCCAAGCTCATCCCGACAATGGGTGAACTTGGCCAAGTACTTCGGAATGAAGTCGTCCTTCTCCATCTTGATATTTATAAGTTTGTCCTGTAATGCCAACTTTCTATGGTCACTGCTATTTTGAAACAAGTTCGTCAATTCCTTCCACATTGAGTACAGAATATCCTTACCATGGAAACTCGAGACAATGTGGTCTCAAACTCCTTCCAGGATAATTCTTCTTGTTTTTTCAACACACTTTATCCATTCAACTAGATCATTAGCATCCGATGTTGGAGGCTTAAGGATGTCACGATCTACGAATTCCTTGAGGCCATTGTCTTCCATCACTACCTCCATTCTGTCCTTCCAAGCTATGTAATTCAAGCTCCCTCCAAGGCATACTCAAGTCACAAACTGTCAAATGACATATTTCTTCTTTGAAGTATGAACTTGAAAATTCGATTTTCCCCTGCACAAAAACTTGAATTCTCCTCTTATATACTGTCTTCAACTCCGATACCATGTAGAAAATTTCTACAAATATAGATATGATACTATGTAGATTTTCCTGTAGATTCAACAACTTATGTGATATGCTAAAACACAAGACAAGAATCTACTCTACTCTTCAGCAGAAACCAAAATTGATCGATGAAAATAATAAGCAGAAAGAGGAAGAATATCAATCACACATAACAAAATATTTCTCTAGGGAAAGTAACAGCTAAAAACCCCGACTATCTATATTTCATTAACCAGAAGATCTTAGAAGAAAATACAATGCTTGTTCGTCCTGAACAATTACTGCACTAGTACAATCTAACTCTCTACCTCACAAGCCAGTTCAAGCCAACACTTAGCCAATTTTGTTACCTTCCAAGTCCATACATCCTTGTGCAATCACTAGAGGAATTAACCCATATTTAATTGGGAAATCCACTTTCCATAACTGCGCAATCCAAACACAGGTCCTCAAGTGATTGCATGCACCATTTGTACAACTCAGAAAATTATACAACTGATAGTACATTGTCCTTGAACTCTTATCTCAATCGGGTCTTCCTCTGAACTGACATGCATGAGTTATTTATGAGTGATTCTTCAGTTAATTGGTGTGGTACTGGTGATGCACTGGCGCACTACTCCACTTCTAGACCTCTACTAGTTCCTCCAACACTTAGAACTAGTTTAACTGACTATAACTCAGTTAGACTGAGTTATCTAATTACAACTCCAAAGAACTCAACCCGAGCCCCTAAAATCTAAGGATCACTCTACATGACTCTGTATAGACTTCCAACTCGCATTTCCTAAGTCAGTTAAGTCAAATTAACTTAATTAACTATTACAAGTTGTTATGAGAATAGAATTACAATTTAATTCAAGGACAAATTAAATTGCAATTTCTTGTTGTTATTTTTAACATTACCCTCTAAACCTTTTATTGCATCCAAGCCTACCTCCGCCTTGTTTCCATGACCGATTTCCCATATCATATTCCCCAACATCCAATGATTGTTTTTCATCATGCTCCTCCATATATATGAGGCTCCATTTATCCTTCTTGCCCCCATCCTTAACCATGTTGAGAGGCCTTGTCCCTTCATGTACTTATCTCTAATTATTCCCCCCCAGATGTCATTATCTTTAATTGCCCTTCACAAAAATTTATGCTTAAGGCACAATTGAAGTTGTGAGTATTCAAAATACCCCAGCCCCCCTCCTCTATCGGTCTAGCAATGGCCTTCGACCTTACTAGGTGAATCTCCCCCTTCAGCTCCGTTCCAGACCAGAGGAATATCACCATTATCTCATCAATCTTATGACAAACCTTTATAGGCAACAAGAATAGATGCATCTTGTACATCGAGATATTTTGAAGCATAGATCTGACTAAGGTCAATCGCTTGTCAATGTGTTGTTGACCCATAACACCTCCCATAAGTTTTTCGAAAAATCATGGGGACCCATCATTTTAATTCTTTTTGAAAAACTCCCTTCTATATTGACATTTTGGTGATTTTTATTTCTCTAGCCCTTAGTGCCTGGGTTTGGAATTTTTTGGGTTTGGGTCATATCTTGGATTTCTGCAATGGTTGCCTTATTTGTTTAATGATTTCATTTCGCTTTCATAATGACATTGACGATGTGGTACCTTTAGATACCACATCACCTTACGTTTAATGTTTCATCACAATAGTTGCTTGTCTCCTCCACATGACGTCATAAATAATTCCACCTTAAGAATGTAAGGTAAAGATGATAAAAAGGGAGTTGTCTATAGTGCAACTTTTTGGAGTTTTGGGTGCCGAAATCCAGTGGAAAATTTTGAGGTGAAATCTTCATTTGTGTTATTTAAACTAGTTTTTTTGACTATATATCTGGATTCAACACCATTAAAAACCCTTAGGACACTTCTATTTTGTAGGGTTTACTCATCAATCTTGTTATTTCAATGAATTCCTGCGAAATTTTAGAAAAATTAGAACAAAAAATCCACTGAAAAAACTTCCAAAAAATCGCACTAAACACAACTCCACAAAAAAATTACATGGAAATGAAACGTGAACTTTATAAAGTGATTGGGTTTATATTCATTGGAAAAAGGGCTTAAGTTTGTAATTTATTTGTAAACACAAAGTGAATGAACTTCCGTGAAGCTACGTCAATCATAAACAACTCAAATGCCAACACAATATATCACCCCATGTGCACACGACCATCATCCCATTTATCCCAACACACAATTCAAATCCGGCGAGAGCCATATGTCTTGGTGTTATTTTGCAGCATGTGGGATAATAATAAAAATTTTATGTTTTGCCACATTGATAGTTTTATCCACCATTCGAGCATCAACAATGCCACTTAACCATCAACGTTTACACATTTCCCGCATTGCATTCCTTTTCTGAACGTTTAATCCAACCGTATATTAAATCATGGTTGTTTTATTTAGGTGAAATATATCTTTGATTTGCAAAAGGACGTGCCTTGATAAACGAATTCTATGCAAATAAATCCTTTTGCTATCCAAAAATTCCACAGTGGGCCGATAGATGTGGGATCTTAAAACCATATTACCTCTATCTCGTCATTCAATCCCAACAAGTCTCTCAATAGTTGCTTTTAAAATTGTAACCCAGAATGTCGATTTCATCCAAATAACGTCGAGTAAATATGAACTTATTAATGATCAAAGTTAATGCAAATCTATATTGGATCGCAGGGACTGCGAGCTAGAGAAAATGATTTAGTATCCAGATGTGCATTCTTGGCAATTCAGGATCATTACACAAGTGGCATCAATCTCGAAAAGGAATCTATCAGTTTTCGTGGCGCATGCACAATTTGGAAAATGCCGATGTTAGTGCAGAACCACCATTCGTTGCCAGACTACTAAAGAGATGACAGAGCATTAAAACAAATTGAGATCGTGTTGAGCAAACCATAAAAGATTAATGGTCAGCCTACATGAGAGATTTTGGCTCGGTGGCAAGATAAGACTGCATCACTGCATTATGGATGGAATGGATCCAATTATGCTCCAACAACGAAAACGCAAGGGATAACTCCCGCCTGTATTTTTTAGCTCATCATCGTTGGACCAACGGTCCACTTTGTTAACTCTACCACAAACACCATTATTTAACCGTTTTCCACCCAATGGACTAGGGAGCGTCAAGGCAGATTGGAGGAATTCAGAGGCCAGTGGGTACGAAACTTGGACTGCGAAACTTTGAGCAATGTGGAACCATGATGCAGTTCCAAGAGGCATCTTGATGGCATGTTTTTCGAGACGAATCTTACAGAGTATTTTTTTATCCTTGAAAGATTTTCTGGGCAGGTAAAATTTTATTTCGTTAGAATGATATGAAGTTTACAGTCATTTTAACCATAATTTCACAGAGAACGCAATGGCGAAATCAGAATCACCATCTAAGCAACAAATTTGAAGATTCCCAGCAAAGTAGAATCTTTAAAGAATCTTGAGAGAATCTTTAAGATTCCTTGGAGGTTGAAAATCAACAAAGTCAGAATGCAGCGGAGTTTACACTCAATAACCTCATAATCTCGCAAGTATCATGATGGAAAGATCATATTTGTGATTTGAGTTGCAGATCTCAAGTCATCTTAAAGAAAAGAATCTTTGGAGAATCACGAGGAATCTAAAAGGTTCCCAAACGCCCAGATTTTGACAATGTCGGAATTTGAAAAATGGATAGTCGATTTTACACTTCTTGACGACAAAAATTCAGTGGTGCAGTCAATTTTTAAAGATGAGCCTTCCATTTTTCGGCCAACTTTAGAGGTAAAGGAACATGAATCAATGATGTCATGTTTTCCTTCATAATAGCATAGATGATGTATTATGTTTAAAATCCTTGATTGATGTTATGTTGCGGGATCATTATTTCCACCTTAGGTGAGATGTATTTAGCTTGTATTTCTATGCATTGTTGTTGAGATCCTCGTGTAAACATGTTGAAGGGATACTCATTGCCACATTGTGTGAGATCATGTTAAGTTGTCATGTTGAGAGGAATCCTTCTTGAGTGAGAAGTCTTGTAAGCGAAACGTCTCGTGGAGAGACAAACCACTCTTGTTTGAGGGTGTATGTCCTTGTTATGACACAGAGTTTTCCATGTACATCATAATCATTTCCAACAATATATGAAGCGGCCTCCACCATCTTGACATTGAGCCCAGAGACGTAGTCCACACTGGACTAATTCTGTTATCAAATGTGTCGTGTTCTTGGGTTTCCTCTTGTTTAAGCGTGCACATGTGGTTCTTTATGATCTTTTAAATGCAATTCTAACAACATCACAGAAGTAAAAAATCTTGGATAATCCCGGTAGCCGAAGGAACCCAGATCAAGTTTGGTATCAGAGTGGTCTTCTCGTTGATGTGAATTGCGAGTGTGAACGACTGAACGTGCAACAGTGGACGATGAAAAAGAAATGCATGAGGATTATGCATGGTGTGACGACAGCTGCTACCATTGGTTTCAATCATATCACTGCTCACTAGATGGCAGACATCTATGTCACTAATTTGACTGTATTTTTAAACTTCAACAACCATATTAGTCAAGTTGGACAATTCTTCTGATTACAAATCTGAAGATTAATAATACTGATGTGGTTAATCTGAAAGACATGCCTACTAAATCTGAAGATGTCTGAATCAGAGAAATTTCATCAGGAAGCTGATTTTTAGAGTTTTCTTCATGCAAGAGAAGAGATGATGAGGGATGGAAAGAGTACTTAATGATTTGATTATTTTCATTTGCATCATGGATAATCTCACCACCTTGTGTCAACTGAGAAGTTAACTCATCAGATGAAGAACTTGAAGATCATGGAGTATCTTCGTCGCAAGTAGATGCATCGCAAATGGTAGAGCACAAGGGATAGTGAGATGAAGAGAAAGTTTTGATAATAACATCTTCTTTTACCAAATTATATTCTAGATCTAAATTAAATTCTTCACGAGAAACTGAAAGATCAGTTGATGTGCCTGTGATCCAAATGGCTCCAGACACAGGCAGAAGTCCAAGAGGACTCAGAAAGGGTCAAAATTAAAAATGGTCATATTTCTCCCAAACTAGCACCAGATCGAAGTGCTCGTTGCCCTAATTCCAACGGTGCAAATGACACTCAAATCCGAGCTCGTATGAGGGAGAACGAGCCAGTCAAAGTTTTGGTCAAAGTTGGGTTGTGGGGTAGGTTTAAGTGTCCTACAATTTGACTGACCTCGGGGCATGAAACCTAGCTCCCGAAAGCGGGTGAATTTGTTGGATAATTAATTTGTCTAATATCCCCTATATTAGATAAAATCGAAAAAATATAATGTTGTTATAAAAATAAAATAAAAATTATAAAAACAGGTGGCGGGCCATGACCCCTGCCACCCCCACCAGAACGAAAAACAAATATTATTTAAAAAATGGCCGACAGCCCATGACCCCCGCCGGCCCCCAACCAACCACATAACATTATAAAACAATTTTTTATTAATGGGCCAGCGGCCATAACCCCGCCAGACCCTCCAACCTCTGCATATATTTAAAACACTATGGTAACGGGGCAGGCCACCACCGACAGACCCGACCCCTCCCCCAATAGCATTGCCTATTAATACACCATTGGCGGCGGGGTTTGAACCTGCCCGACCAGAATGGCCAGCCCGCCACTCAGGCACCCACACCACCACCATGTAATACTCCACACCATTTATTATAGAGTGCCCAAACATTAAAATAACCATTGTTAAATTTAAAACAACACGCCATATTTAATACAACCAACAACCCATTAACATAATCGTTGGTTAAAAAATGTATACACGCGTAATTTTGGGTGGTCGGGATTTGATCCCCCGACCTATCCTCAACTATTTGCCTTTCTTACCACTACGCCAAATGACCATTGTTGAAAACTCCGCCACCCGTGTTGTCTATAAACCCTAATTTGCTCAGTGCGTAGAGGCCAAGACAAAGCGTGCTTTTCGAGAGATATATTTATTAATTAATTTTGCGGGTGGAACCATGAGCAGGGAAAAGAGGCAGGCAGAACCATGATTGAGCCAAATTTTCAGGAGGGCGAAATTTTGCCACTACCCAAATTGGACAAATTTTATGTCTATCCTACACCTCTCAGTGACACGAACCTGATGGCACAGACAAAATTTTTATCTGAGCAGCAGATCTTCAGATGACCTGGAGGAGGGAATCTTTAAGGAATCTAGGGGGAATCTAAAAGATTCCTGTAGCCCCAGATTTTCACTTTGTCAAAATTCAGAAATTTGACAGTCTATTTTACACTATTCAACACCACGAATCTGATGGTGCAATCAGATTTTCCATTTGATCATTCCATTTTTCGACCACTTTTCAAAGTGGAGTGCAGGTGTCAGCATTCAATGTGTGAGCAGTCATTTCCATGATATTCGACGCCGCATGATCGATGGTACGACCAGATTCAGCAGTTTATCATCCTCTTCTTTAGATAACTCCTTGATGTGAGGTATATGCAGTGTGATCATGTACTTCTTTGTCTGTGTGCTTGAGATGCATTGTGCTATATAGATCCCTGTTTTATGTTTGATGTGGGATCTTGTTTTTGTTCTTTATGTGAGATGTACTTATTGTCATGTTTTGATTGAGATCCCTTTGTCATCATGTTGATGGGATACTCATGTTGTAGCCATGTATGTTTGAATTGATATCCATTTGATGCCATGTTGGCGGGATGCTCATTATTAACATACGTGAAATTATGTCATGTTGATAGAAGTCCTTTTTGAATGAGAGTTCCTGCAGCGGAACATCTATTGGAGCCACTCCTACGTAGGGAATATTCCTTGTATGATAGAGAAAACACATGCATGTACATCATCACTCTTTCCAACACTTAATGCAGCAGCCTACACCATCTTGACACCGGGCCCGGAGACGTAGTCCCTCCTGGATGAACTCCATTATCAATGTCTTGTGTTTTATGTTGCTGATTCTTGTCATGTTCCTTCTTCTTTACAACATGCATCTATGTTCCTTTATGATATTTTAAATGCAATTTTAATCACATCACGAAATCAAAATATCTTTGTTAAATCTGGGAGTTGAGTCAACTCGGATCAGCCTGGGTGTTTGTTATGAAACCAGCTCAAGAAAAGATAGAAAACATAGATCAACGCCTTAGAATTCAGCCTCTTTGAGGGGGAAACCTCCTTTACATTACATAAATGAACAATTCTTAGATGATTCAAATGACAAAACCTCCTTTCTATATATAGGAGTCTAAGGAGTCACAATATAACCCAGCCGACCTAACAATAATAATATAAAGCCACAAAAATAACAATAGAGGGATTCTATGGGGCACAGTAATAACAATATGGGGGCAATAGGGGCACAACAATATTAATAAGGGGTATAACTACAATAGTAATGGGGTAATCACTAGTATTATAGGGACCCAACATGCCCCTCTCCTTCAAAAAAGTGTTGTCCTCAATGCTTGAGTAGTTCTGGATACTTCTGTATAAAATTCTCATCCTCCCATGTGGAATCTTCAGCGGATAAGTTCTTCCACTTGATAAGATACTCTGAAATTGATCGATTTCGTAGCTGTCGAGTTCTTGTTTCTGTGACTGCTTCCGGTTCCAATATAATTTTTCCTTCCTCGTCAAGTTCTGGCAATATTGTTTGAACTGGGAGCTTGTCACCTATAACCTTCTTTAAACATGAAACATGGAAAACTGGGTGCAATCGAGAAGCTGCAGGAAGCTCCAATTTGTATGCCATAGTACCAATCTTTTGCAACACCTTGTACGGACCATAATACTTTGGTGATAATTTATTATCCTTCTTAGCTTGCTTGAGGGACATTTTCTTATATGGTTGTAGCCGTAGGAATACCCAATCACCTACATCAAAACTTCTTTCACTGCGATGTTGATCTGCCTGTTGTTTCATTCTATTATGTGCCAACACAAGGTTATCCTTTAAGAGTTGGAGGACTTGTTGTTGATGTTCGATGTGATGTTCCACTGCCTGAACCTTAGAATTTTCTCTTAAATATGATGTGATGGATGGTGGTTGATACCCATAAAGTGCCATAAATGGGGTCATTTTTGTTGCTGTATGGAAGGAAGTGTTATACCACCATTCAGCCAGAGGCAACCATTTGACCCATTGTGTCTGTTTATCAGATACAAAGCAACGAAGATATCCTTCCAAACATTTGTTTACTATCTCAGTTTTCCCATCAGATTGAGGATGATAAGATGAGCTATGAGCTAACTGAGTACCAAGACAAGAAAATAATTTTGTCCAAAAATTTCCAGTGAAAATGGGATCTCTGTCACTTACAATAATCTTTGGGTTTCCATGTAGCTTTTGAATTGTTTCCATAAATGCAGTAGAAACTGTACTGGCTTTAAATGGATGTGATAATGCACAAAAGTGTGCATACTTGGTAAGTCTGTCAACTACCACCATGATGACACTCTTTCCCTCAGACTTGGGTAAACCTGTGATAAAATCCATTGAAACCTCCTCCCAACGTTGGCTTGGAATGGATAAAGGTTGTAATAGACCCAGTGTCTTAATTGTTTCAACTTTATTTTGTTGGCAAACCAAACATTCCGCCACAAACTTTTGAATATCTGATTTAAGGCCATCCCAAAAAAATTCCTTCTTAACCCTGTGGTAAGTTTTTAAAAATCCTGAGTGCCCTCCTAAGGGAGAAGTGTGCAATTCCATAAGAATCTTTTGTTTTAGCTGGGAATTCTTACAGAGGTATAAGCGATCTTTGTACCATAACGAATCATTTTTCCAGCTAAATGTATCAGACGTACTGGAATCTTGTTGTAACTTTCGAATAAGTGCCCACACTTCTTCGTCATTCTTCCATTCCTCCCTTGCTTCGTTTATCCAATCTGGTTGGATAATAGAAATGGCGCACAACAATGCTTCCACATCCTCATCCTTTCTTGAGAGTGCATCTGCCACCACATTTTGCTTCCCTTTTTTGTAGATGATTTCAAAGTCATAACCCAACATCTTTGTGACCCACTTTTGTTGCTCTTCAGAGGATAATCTTTGTTCTAAAAAGTATTTAAGGCTATCATGATCCGTTTTTACCTTGAAGTGTCTTCCCATTAGGTAGGGTCGCCATTTCTTAAGTGCATGGAGTATTGCCAACATTTCCTTCTCATAAATAGCTTTGCTTAAAAACTTTCCCTTGATTGGACGACTTTCAAAAGCAATGGGTCTTTCATCTTGCATTAGAACAGCACCAATTCCATTTCCTGAAGCATCACATTCCACAATAAAGGTTTTTGTGAAGTCCGGTGTAGCTAAGACCGGTGCTTGGCACATTGCCTCTTTAAGATGTTCAAAGGCCTTTGTTGCTTCCGGAGTCCATGAAAATGCATCTTTCTTCAATAATGTTGTTAGAGGTGCTGCTATTCTCCCATAATTCTTAACAAACTTGCGATAATACCCTGTCAACCCGAGAAATCCTCGCAGATGCTTTATGGATGTGGGGATTTTCCATTCCTTAATGGCTTTAATTTTGCTAGGGTCTACCTTAACTCCTTCATGAGATACAATATGACCCAGATATTCCACCTCCTGGACTCCAAAGAAACATTTGGATCTTTTTGCATATAATTGTTTCTCCTCCAATAGTTGTAGCACCCTGTCAACATGTTCAACATGATCCTTCCAAGACTTGCTGTAGATTAGTATATCATCAAAAAATACTAACACAAATTTTCTAAGGAATGGTTTGAAAATTGAATTCATCAAACCTTGAAATGTTGAAGGTGCATTGGTAAGGCCAAAAGGCATGACCAAAAATTCATAATGACCCTCATGAGTTCTAAATGTTGTTTTCAGAATGTCTTCAGTCTTCATTCTGATTTGATGATATCCTGAACGAAGATCCAACTTGGTGAAGTAAATTGATCCATGCAATTCATCCAGTAATTCATCAATGACAGGAATGGGGAACTTATCTTTAATAGTGAGCTTGTTGAGCTCCCTATAATCCGGACACATGCGCCATGATCCATCCTTCTTGTGCACCAATACTACTGGAGCAGAGAAAGAACTTTGACTCGGTTGAATTATACCAGCCTCTAGCATTTCTGCAACCATACGTTCAATTTCACTCTTTTGGACATAGGGATATCTGTACGGCCTGATGTTTGGAGGAACACTTCCTGGAATCAGATGAATAGCATGATCATGATCACGCATAGGTGGGAGACCTTTGGGAGTCTCAAATACCTTGGAATGATTGTCCAGGACTTTTTGGAGATCTGGAGAAATAGATGATTCAGATGTGGAAACATCTAGCGAACATAATTGTGCAATTACACCTCTTTGTTCCTTTTTTAGAAGCTTTGTCATACCATTAGAGCTGATTATCTTTCCTGGTTTCCCTGCAATACCCCTTAATTCAACTTCCTTTCCTTCCGTAGAAAATTTGATGAAAAGTTCTTGAAAATTAAAAGCTATTGTACCCAAGGATTGTAGCCATTGGACTCCTAGTACAACATCAGCACCTCCCATTGGAATGGAAAGCATTGGGCTAGTCAATACATATTCTCCATGGATAGCTTGATATTATGGCACTTTCCAGAGCAATTTATTGTTCCTCCATTTGCAATCATCACTTGACACTCTGGTGCTGGATATAGGAAGCAATTCAATTCTTTTGCTACCTTACAATGAATAAAATTGTGGGTGCTTCCTGAATCAATCAACACTATTACCTTTTTCTTCTTGATTTGTCCTTCTATCTTGATGGTTTGAGGAGTGGTAATTTCCGCCAATGCATTACAAGATATGGTCGGATTTATTTGTTCTTCATCTAGGCTTTGTTCCTGGAGTATATCCTCTTCTTTTGACCTTTCTTGCTCCTTTTCTTCTTCCTCTTCACAATCTATGTAGAATAATTTCTTCTCAGCACACTTATGACCTTTAGTGTATTTGCTATCACAACTGTAACAAAGCCCTTTTGCTCTTTTTTCTTCCAATTGTTGTGGTGTCAACCTTATAGGTTGTGGAAGACTAAGGGCAACAACACTTCCTTCTTTATAGTTTTGAGTGGTATGCTTCCTGGTTGCCATAATTTTTCTTTCCATTTTTCTTGCTAACCTGAATGCCTTCTCTAATGAATCAGGTTCCCAAAGGCGAACATCATGTTGGATATTATCCTTTAAAGACCCTATGAACACATCAATCCTATGCTCCTCTGGAATATCTTTTACCCTTATGTTCAATTTTTGGAACTCCTCAATGTGCTCCATTATTGAACCCTTTTGTTTGAGACTTATCAATTGGCTAAAAAAAGTGTTGCTTTTTGTATCCTCATAATGTGCTATCAATTCTTCCGTAAAAATTCCCAAGTGATAAATTGTTTACGAGAGCAAAGCCATTGATACCATACAAAATGATTTGGTTCCAAATATAAAGTTTCCATACGTACCTTTTGTGTGTTTTGCACATTATTGAGATCGAAGAATTGCTCCATCTGTAATATCCATGTGGCGGGATCCTTGCCATCAAACTTCCTCATATCGATTTTTGGAATATGGTGAGTCTTCGATCCAACATTAGAGTCTATGGAATCATGATTAACATTTCTTTTGTTCTCATCATGAGTTTCCTTTAGTACCCTTTCACCATTAGTGACCATTTCTTGTAGCAACTTATTCATATTTATCTTCAATTCTTCCATCTTATCATCCATGCCATCAATTTTAGCGTCCATGCCATTCACCTTAGCTTCCATGCCATCCATCTTAGCTTCTATGCCTTTCTTTAAACAATCCATCTTAGCTTCTACACCTTTCTTTAAACCATCCATCTTAGCTTCTACATCTTTCCTTAAACCATCCATCTTAGATTTTGTTGCTTTTTGTGCAAGTGACACTTGTTGCACTTGTTCTTGTAATTTTGATATATCATATAGCATTTCTTCTTCTTCTTCATGAGTCATGCTAGAGCTTTCAGGTTCCTTACTAGGTGTTTGCATTTTCTTTCCTCGGGGCATCAGTTACCGATAATAATGCTCTACTAGCCCTTTGAATTCCTTCAAAATAAATTTTCAAACCACTCTTAAGCAAAAATTTAAAAGAATCTACACACCTTTTTTTCACTTTGTAGGAGCTCGATATTGCCTTTGATGTATCTCTGTACTTTCAGATCATCCAATTCTAAAATTGCAACCTGTGGTAGCCCTCTGTGTCCTCTTTCCAGTGCCACAAGTCTGACCCAAATTGGATTCTCCAAGGAAGAGTTATGCAAAATCTTCCACAGTGACTTGATTATAGACTAGTTCAATAGAGCTAACTTGTACGACGTGCCACGAGTCACTCTTTCGACCTATGGATCTAAAAAATGCATAAAAGAAACTACAGTCTGTCCTCTTTTTGTATCTTCTTATGAAATTTCAATCCGATCCCCAGAGAGAAAGTTATGATGATTTTCCCCAGGTCACCTATTTGGAATGTAATTCAGGAGTCTGCAAAAAGACCAACTTCCTCAGATCATATCTCCGCAAATATAGCGCGAAAATCTCTGAAATTCGGACCTGAGGTTTAGCGCAATTTCTTCTCAAATGGGTTTTTTTTTTGCAACTTCTGAAACATCTCAGAAAAAAAGTTATAGCGAAAATGCCACGATGACCTGTTTGGAGCAGCGAAACCCTAGAATCCAAAGCTCTGATACCAAATGTTATGAAACGGCTCAAGAAGAGATAGAAAACATAGATCAATGCCTTAGAATTCAGCCT
The DNA here is from genome assembly GCA_031772625.1 of Pinus tabuliformis. Taxonomy (NCBI): domain Eukaryota; kingdom Viridiplantae; phylum Streptophyta; class Pinopsida; order Pinales; family Pinaceae; genus Pinus; species Pinus tabuliformis. The sequence goes on from CM062818.1 coordinate 2,034,629,234, forward strand.
CTTCGAGGGGGCAACCTCCTTTACATTACATAAATGAAAAATTCTTGGATGATTCAAATGACAAAACCTCCTTTCTATATATAGGAGTCTAAGGAGTCGCAATATAACCAGCGACCTAACAATAATAATATAAAGCCACAAAAATAACAATAGAGGGATTCTATGGGGCACAGTAATAACAATATGGGGGCAATAGGGGCACAACAATATTAATAAGGGGTATAACTACAATAGTAATGGGGTAATCACTAGTATTATAGGGACCCAACAGTGTTCATGATCACATACATCAATAGAGTCATCATCATCAAAATGATTATTTCCCAGGCTACAAATTGATTGAAATAGTTGATTGCATTTGTTTCACTACCAAGGTTAGCAGATTGAAAATAATCCAAGAATGGAAGCACATTATCTGGACATGGGGAACCTTGAAAAAGGGAAGAGAGATCAAGAGTCTCTTCAATTTCCTCCTCCTTTACTAGTGTAATGTGACTGCCTTGTATTTGATCACAATTTGAACCAACAACTTAAAATTCAAAATAACATGAAGATCTAGTTGGTGGATCAAATTGATCAAGAAAATCATGATACGTGGAGTCATGACATTTAGATGATAGAGGATGATGGATGTCCCTTGAAGAAGTAACACTTTCAATGGAACCATATTCAAGATTGATGTTAAGAGTGCTAATGGCATCTTTAGGAAAGAAATAATTAACCATCACCCTAGGCTCCCTAAGCCATTTTGGGGTTTCTTCCATTAGATCTGAATCATGAAAAGAGAAATGAAGATGAAGAGATGGATTAGAAATTTGATCTCCATATATCCCAATTTTTTTATCATCGCACATAGGCACCTTCATCGGAATTGAAAAAGGAGGAGGATAAGGAACAAAAGGATCAGTAAATTCCTCCTCTGAAATTAGAGGTGTCTCGTGATTCACAAGAGTTGGGGAAGTAGAAACATTAGGAGGTTCAAGTTCACCGTGCAAAGAAATGTGAATCAAACGATGAAACTTTTGTTTCAAGAAATCCCAATCTGTATCTTCTTCAGGAAATTCACAACAAAGGTGAAGGAATTGATCAAAGAAATCTTCAACTAATTCATTAGGATTCATTCTTATCTGATTAATTATTTTAAGAATGTCTTGGTAATCATATATATCGAAAGCTTGATGAAGCTCCTGGAGGAAATGATGAAAATAATGGATGGAAGCATATGGTAAGGTATGACACCATCAACTAACTTGACCTTCAAGGGTGAGGCAGAAGAGAATAAAAGCCACATCTTCACTATCAACTTCATAATATTCAAAAAATTTAATAAAATCGTAAATGTGCTTGATTAAGGACATTCCATCATCACCACAAAACTTCAATTGGGACGAGTGATAAAGAGGCTCATCGGGGATTGAAATTTCACCAAGGGAAAGGTTAGAAAAACACCCCGATGTACGATTTTAGGATGATCCATTTAGAATAAGAGATTCAAAATAGATTCAACGGACACAACTTGTCGTCTGGCCCTCCTTCTAGTGCCATTTGTTGACAGGTGCTGGAAATCCGTCAACAAAGGGGGTCTCCCTGATGTGAAGTCCCAATTAGACCTGACACCATTTAGAATAGGATTCCCATATGGAATATTGGCCTTGTTACCATATGCTCTTATATATTTTCCTTGGCTTTAGCTGTCAGCAAGAGAAAGTGTGTATGTGCCTTTGTGAAAAGCTAGTAAGTGTGCATGGTGAGTGTTTAATTGTAGGTGTGTCAAGGTTATTCTACTACGGAGGGGAATATAAAGTGAGCCTCTAAGAGAGAGGTAATAGTATCACCCTAGTAGAGACACACATCAATGGGAAGATCCATCTAACATCAAGCAGAATAGTCCACAAGGATGCAATGGTCATTGAAATTGTTACAAGATATTATCAATATAATAAGCACTAAAATAATTGAATTAATTCAACTACTTTAGTACAGGTGAAAGAAAACATGAACCATAAAAATTCACTGGACAATCTTACAAATATTCACGATCCATGCATGAAAACGTTTCGGCTATCAGGCTTCAAGTATTAAGTAAAAGTCCCAAGAAACATTTATATAATGAACATCACTAGATCCAATAGTGGAGCATTAGAGCTACGACTTGCTCCCAAAAAGTACTAACTCTATCTCTCTGATGCCTTATGGGAGAATACAAGGTGAAAATTCCTTTACCTGTACAATGAGGGTGTATATATAACAAATGGGGTGATCCTTCACCTCCCTTGTGACTCTTGGGCTACCCTCACGACTATTTGACTTCTCTATGACCCGTTAACTTCCTACATGACTTTTCACATTACATGAATAACTCTTGGGCTTCCACTTTACATTATATTTCTCCAATATTGAATTACATATTCCACAAAATGATGTGGAACATGGTGACTCATGACATGGCACCGATGACATGGACTTGGATGATGACATGGCAATGCCAAGCCATTCTTTGTTGTTGATTTCTTTGTGTCTTCTAAAATATGGAACATGATCTTCTTCTTTGTCCTCCAAATGGCTTAGAGATGAGGAGTCTTCAGTGTAACTTGATCTCCAGTTGTTGTCTCGATATGATGACCCTTTTCTTCCTCTTAATTGATCGACTTTTCTTTGCAACTAAAGAAGTGTCTTATGGCATGGTCTCCTTCTCCACCTCCTTCATCATCATCTTGTCATGGTATGATAGAGTACCTGCATCTGTGATTCGCTCATGACAAGAGGAAATCAGTCTGATAAACCCTTTAGTCTAATATGTTGCATGATGATCCACCGAATCAGCCAGAATCGGGTGGCAGGCTGAGGGAGAGGCTCAGTGACCGCACATTTTCGCAACTCAGGTAGTCAGGGGTCAAGCTTGAGCCTTGAGAATGTGTAATGCACAGTTCAATCTTGGACTGAGAAAAAAGATTGCACAGTTGGGGAGCTCAGGGAGCCAGATTGCGGGCTTGAGCCCTAATTTTTTCCACTGCATAGTTCTAGAAGGAAGAGTAGCCCAGGTGATTGCATAATTTCACATTTCAAGAGATCAGGGTTGAGGCTTGAGCCTTGTGAATGTGCAATGCGCAGTACTAAACGGGTTGGAGAGAGAAATTTCACAGTTTTTCAGGTCAAAGGTTGAGCTTAAGCACTGTGATTGAGAAGTTCACAATGCTGGAAGGTGCATTTCATAGTGCCAAGGGACAATGGTATTGCTTGAGGACTTCGACTGCGCAATTCACGTTTCAGTTATGGTAGAATGAGGCTGCGTGGCCTGTCAGGGAGTTTTCCTAGTTGCACTAAGTGTTGGATCTTTGAGATGAATATGATCAAAAGAGAGACTCTAAGCATTATCACACACTTAGATCACTTCAAAACATGACAAGGAACACTCTGAACACATGAACAACATACTTCCTCAATGCAACAACTTTGCGATGACTCCTACCAAGTGTGACACAAAAGACACACTTTGCGAGAAAGCAGTGACACTTGTGTGACAGTGCTTGAAACTTTGGAAATGAGTAAAAAAACATGTCTGCATGATAATAAAACTCATTATCACAAATATTTCCCCTTGAAACAAGCCAACACTGCATTTTACGCGATAAGCAATAGTTCGCACGCCAAAAGACGACATTTGCGACATGACAAGAAAAGTGTGAACGACACGCAATATGCGAACGACAGTGAAAGAAACACATGCAAAAGTTAATATAACATGAAAATGACAATAATTAAAGTGAGAGCAAGAAAGAGTGACAGTTAAAAGCATGAAAATGACACTCACGAAAGCAAGAGTGCGCAAAAGCAACAATTTGCAAAACTCACCGAAATAGAAGTACAAACACAGTTATAAGCAAGAAAATAACAATGTCAATGCGCACTGACGGTCGACATTGATTGAAAATAGCACAAGCATTGTCTTAATATATTGTTCTAGGCTTATTCAAGCTTGCGTGAAGAAGTGCGCTCATGAATTCATTACAGACTGAGAATGTGTGGTGACTTCAACACTTACTTTCCAAAAGGGAGCTCAAATAATTAACAGATCTAGAAGTGAATACGGAAAGGTTGATTGCAATATCCACAGTCGGCTCCAAAATTCAAGTATAGGAAAAATTTTGGAGGATGTTTGTTGCAGCGACAACACCACTATATTTATATTAACCACCACAAGCATGTGTCACGATCAATGTTGGATTTACTCATGCTATTAGCATCTCGTTGACTTGTGTCAAAACTCTTAGAAACTCAGGTTGTTCACCTAGATCTATGTTGTTAAAGCGAGAAAAATTGTGAGAACCTCTCTCACTCTTACATCTTTTACAAATGGGCCCTTCATGCCATCTTACAACTTGTATACTAGGATAACATTCGTTGCACACTTGACACATTTGCACAATAGACAAATTATCAATACTCGATCAAAATTTTTTATGAACTTCAATCATCTTGCTGCTAAAATGATAGTGAGAACTTTCATTTTCCCTACCAAACACCAATATATGCTAACTACGATGTGAAAACACTATTGATTGGATAATTTCTTTCCATAAATGATGGGAATCCATTCTTCTAAGTTGGTTGTAGCTGAGTATGTTCTTCTTGCAAAAAAATAAAAATCATGATGTCAAAATCAGAGATTTAAAAAATGGCAAGTTAAATTTTTGAAGTGAACAACAAATTAAATAGAAAAAACATATGCATTTTCGTGGTTGTTTAATTGTCTAGGTGGAATTCGAGGAACTGGTTTAGGTTTCCTTGGCAGTGAATCTATTTCTCGACCACTATTCACTTAAATAATGTTCTGCCAAAAAACGTAAAATAAAATATGCATAAAACATTAAAAAAATTACGTTCAATGTACAAACCATTTAAAATTAAATCCACATCAAGCACATGTGTTGTTCCTACATAACAAATATGTATACATTCTCTAGCACCAATAATATTGTCTACAAGTTACATCAAGAAATGCTAGTTGCGGCATTCCCAATAGGTTATCACAAATTGTCAACCATCCTAGCAAGCATATTAATATTGGCAAAAACATCATAAGCAGATAGTTTCTCAATGGAATCATTGTGCCTATCTTCTCATATTGCATCTCTTCCATCATTTCTAGAGCACTCATGGTTTTCACTTCTATGAAGCCTCCCTATGTAAAGACAATGTTCCCAAAGAAGATTAATGTGAGGAAACATTTGCAAAAGTGGAAAATTTTGGAGATGCACAACATCAAGGGAAAGAAACATTTGAATGAAATGTTCTTCCCATGAAACACCCAAGGTTTCATAGTTACGGTTAAGGAGATCATCATTCTAGCAATTTCCTGAAGTTTGGCAGTTTAATGGTCGAGGTTCAACTTTAAGAACAGATAAAGGTTGTATTGGTTCTAAATCTCTTTCTCGACTAATATTCATTGCCACGTTGTTCTACAAAAAGTGACAAAACAAAAAAAACGATACAACAATAAATATTTTTCATCGAGATGTAAAAATATTATGAAAAGAAAATACTTGAAGTACCTATGTTGTTGCAACAAAGAAAGTGTGCACATATTCCAAAGGACTAACGACATTGACTATATAGTTGTTTCAAGGAATTTCCCACCCCACATTTCCAACAGAATGTTCCAAATTGTCAACAATGCGAGGAACCATATCACTATCAACAAATAAACCAGATGTCACAAATTCTTCATTGGCATCATTATGCCCATCTTCCAATATTGCATTTCTTCCATTGTTTGCAGATGGATCATGGTTCTAACTTGTATGAATGCTCTCTTTGTAAACACGGTGTTCCCAAAGAAGACTATTGCTAGAAGATTTTGGAAAGGCGTACATTTTTGGATTCCCTCAACATCTAGCAAAACGAACATTTGAAGAAAATGTTCTTCCCCTCACACTACTCATGTTTTCATACTGACGACTAACGACTTCATCATCTTGATGATTTATTGAAGCTTTTTCTTTTGATGGTATGCGGCTCTTCTCTGTGCTTTTATAACATCCTTATTCTAGTGATACCATTGTTATTGATCTTCATTTTCTCTCTCACGTGAACCAGGAGAGCGAGGTATTTTCATACCATGCTTGCTTCTTTTTTTTCTTAACATTTTTACATGAAATTTAAACTATATTGAAATTTTGATTTTCAATTCCAAAAGAGGTTAAAATCTATTCTCGCATCTTGAAAAACTTAAAGTCTTAATCTTCTATAACTTTATACATCAACTAAACTTCGACACTAAATAAGTTTAAATACTAACAACCAACCTTTCAAATTTCCAAGATATACATATACAAACAATATTTCAAATATTTCATTAAAAAAAGAATCATCAAATGCAATATTTCATACATCAAATAACAGAAGAGTGTAAGAAATCCTTAGAAACATAACAATAATTTACATGACTATCTTTTTCAGCACGGACTTGAAACTCACACGACAATTATGTTCAATAGACAATCAAATAGATGGTACAAAGAAATAATATTTAAAAATCTATAAAACCAAATAATTTCAAGCCTTTAAGTTCAAACAATGACGTCCTAGGGAAATTTTGGTTTGTTATCAACAAAATATTTATGTGGAATAACTGGGAAAACATTTCCATTTACACGGATCACAATAGAAAAACAAACATGAAGTGCGTTGTTGAATCTACGAAATAGCTAAAGAACACAACTAATCTCCAACAAAAATATTGAAAATTGACATAGCTATGTTTTCAGTATAAGGTCAAAATTCAAATTACAATGATCTTCAAAAAATATTTGAAAATATTAAACAAACATAAGATTTGTAACTATGTACAATAAAAAACATGTTCAAGCCTCAAAGGCTAAATCGCAATATCCACAGGTAGTGGAGGTTTGTTAACAATAGAATCTATATTTGGAATAAGCGAGAAAACATTTCCATTTTCAATCCAATTATTGAAATCCTCAATTGATTGCACATGGAACCTTGATGTTTCAAGGATGGAAATACCATCAACAATTGTTGTTGTGCATAATCCATTCAACAAATCATATACCTTTAATTGTACTTCTATGCAACCCAACAAAATTACTTTTCCTTTAGTAGTATGAAAAGGAAGGCACCCTGGGAATTTAATATTAACATCCATAGAGATAATATTGAGCAACCTCCATCTGAACCCCCAATCATCTTCAAAATATTCTAAGCTTCGTTCATTGCAAGCTTAACTGAATTCAAAGTTTTATATTTCTTCAAGTGACCAAACGGATGTAGAACCATTATTAATAAGAAATAAGTTGGTTCCTGTATAATCCTAATGACATACATCATATGTCAGCAATAGGAACAAATGAAAAACCTCAATGTTTTCTTTTAATATCCAACCAATAGATAGTGTAACCATATGCAGGGTAATCATCATAATCTTGGTCTAAATATAGCCAGAAAAGATTTCCTTTATAGAAGATAGCCTCCTTTGGGGGTGTTGTGCCACCATAACGAATATTTTTCCTCCTCCAAACCATGTCAACAATGCTACAAATAAAAAAATGTGAATCCATGTTTTTGGACACATGTTTCACCAAACCCATTCATATTTTCGCGGACTAAATTTCTCCAACAAAGAGAATAATCCCCACTCCCTAAGGGTAAGAACACCAAGATTTATAAAGGTCATTGTAAAAGGTTTCACAATGAAATAATTCTTTGAATGCAAATAACTTCTAAGTGCACTGAATAGAATCATTAATCCTAATGTACATTGAATTTTGTATCCAAAATGAAGAAAAGGAAAAAGCATGGAAAATATTTGTCCTTTATCATTAAGGTAGGATCCAACGAAGCAATCATGGCCCATATGAACTGGCAAAGAAATAAATCCAAATTATTTGTCAATGGATCACTTGCAACTGGTGAGGAAAATTGGGTTTTGCAGTAAAACACTCCATTGTTTACAAACCAACTTAAATCTCATCAACACCGATAAAGGAATCCAATGAAATATAAGCCCAATAATCTCGAACAGTAGAAACTTTCAAATAGTCAAATCCATGGTAAAAGAAACAACTTGGCTAAAAATAAAGGAAATATTTCATATTTTATTGCAAAGAAAAACATAAATCATATCAATCACAAGGGCTACAATATTAAACCATTATATTTATTAACAAATATTTATTAATATTCTCACAAAGATTACATATACAATAAGTCAATTTTTGCTTCTCCATGCTAAATATTGTCAAAAATATAACATTATGCACCAAGTGAATAATTGTACAAGGAAATAATATTCTATAAACAAAATGAAAGTGAAGCATCAATACGATTAACTCATTGTAAGGAAATCAATATTTACCTTTTAAAAACATTTCACTATTAGACATATCTATGCACATAATCCTTCCATTGCAATGTACACACATAATTTTTTATGAGATTGTAACGTTTTTTAGTTAACCTAAATTGTATATAAAAAATAATTCAACATCCTTTATCAAAACTATTATCCAACATGCTTTAGCAAAATTATGAAGAATATATATATATATATATATATAGATATCCAATGTAATAGAAACTATATTGCAATAAAATAATAGAATAAAAATCACGTTGCAATATAATCCCAATAAAAAATGACATTATAATTATTTTCTATAATTTCAATAACATTAGTATGTGCACCATTTCATAGATGCATATTAAGTGAAAATTAGTATTTTGTAGCTCTAGTGGTTTTTGTTGGTTGATTATTAGATTTGTCTACAACAACTATACAAATTATAGAAAAAAACAATTTAACCATATTAATTAAAATGAAATGTATAGCATAGCATAGAGTAACAAGCAAAGTTATATATTAAATTATAACACTACAAATTTGTATCACTTTCTCTACAAAATTATAACACTTGTCCTACAAGCTTACAAAACAACCATGTTCCAATAAACTTACAATAATTTTTAAATACATTTAAAATTGTAAAATATTAAACAAACACAAATAATTAAAGATTTTTTTTTTTTCAGAAGAAAAATCATTATATATTGATATTGTTGAAAGATCAAGGTACAAAAGGGCGAGAAGCCACATTCAAAATTTGAAGCATGGTCCCAATACAGCCCTGTGGCAATATAACGAAGCGTGGTCCCAATACAGCCCTGTGGCGATAAGTAGAAACATCTACAGAGAGAAAGAAGGAAGGCCTTCTCAGATATAGCCTCATGAAATTCTATGACATTCTATGAGAATAGACAGACATCAGTCAGCAGATATTGGTCGAGACATGTTGCAGAAAAATATGTGGAGATGATCAAAATCTTCTTAATGAGAGAACAATAACCAAATAAACCAAAAAACCTCTGCCTTGAAGAGCAAACTAAGAGAGGTCGGGTAAAGACCCCTGAATGATAGGAAGAATTGAAAGAAACGGAAGGGTGCAGCCCTGGAAAATGCGGCGGTTCTGCCACTTCCAAATGTTCCAACACGAGAGAATGAAGAGCGCCTGCCGAGAAGAGCCTTGGGAGGCCCACCAGGAGAAAGCATCCTGTATCAAAGAGAACTGCATGTGTGGAAAATCATATTTACAAGAGAGTTCATACCAGAGAGCCGAGGAAACCGGGCACTGAAAGAACGTGTGTAGATTTGTTTCCAGTGCAGCGAGACAGAGATGACAACGACCAGGCCCACACCAACCTTTCCGCTGAAGTAGGTCCCATATGAGATTCTTGTTTGAGAAAAGGAGCCATGAGAAGAGAATGGATTTGAGGGGGCAGGGGGCCTTCCAAAAAACGAGAGGGAAGACGGAGGGGAGAGGGGGGAGGGCAGCAGATAAGACAGAGTACAAGTTCCGGACAGTGATGGGGCGGATGGCGGTACTGGTGGACCAAATAAGTTCATCCTTGGTGCCAAGTTGGAGAACCCCCCCCCCGCGAGAGAATCTAGATGTAAAGGAAGACCATAATGGACGGAGAGGGGGGGGATGGCAAGCTGGAGATCAGATTTCCAGATAGGCAAATGGGAGGACCAAGAGAGAATGAGGTGGTTCCAGGTAAAGAGCCCTCTTGAGTGGAAGAAGGAAAGAAGCGGCGGAGGGATCATGGATTCAAGGTTGTGGAGAGTGGGGTCAACACCAATGAGCACAAAGGAGCCGGAGAAAAGAGTCCATTTGAGATTATTGAGGAAGAAGGGATGGATCTTTTTGAAGCTATGCCAAATGGGGGATCCGCTCCTGATTCCAAGAGTAGATCTTCTGAGCCAATACGCCAGGTTCCTACCTTTCAGGTACTTCTTGTTGATTAGGGAGCTCCAAGGACAGCGTCCAAAAATTCCCCTGTGGAGGGATTTGCAGATGAGTGCTTCTCCGAAGATCTTCATGTTGAGTAGACCCCACCCACCTTTTTCTTTTGGACGCGAAATGGTATCCATGCTGACTAAATGGATCTTTGAGTAGAAAGAGTGACCGCCCCATAAGAAATTTGAGGCAACAGATTTCATCTTCTTGATAACCAAGGAGGGGAGCATGTAGAGGTGGCTCCAGTATACTGCCAGCTGAGAGAGAACCGCCCGGACTAAGATGAAACGGCCAGCAAGGGATAGTAGGCGGAATTCCCATGAGGAGATCTTGCTGTAGAAACGATCGACCAGCCAGGCCCAATCATGGCATCTATATGACGAGGCCTTTAGACGAAAACCCAAATAAGAGAAACCATCCTTTAACAAGCGCAAATTGATGTGAAACCTATCAGCAATCCAGATGGCCAAAGCTGAATTTGTATCATTATGATATAATACCACATACATGTTCTATAATGACAAAACCATAAATATAGAGCTTTAAAAAATATTAGTATTTGTATATTTCAAAACACTATTTTAATAATAATTTTATTCAATTTCTGATACTTTAATAAAAAACAATATTTATTTCATTTTAATAAAAATAAGAACGTTAATTACAATAAAATAAATAAAAATCTTATTTAACAACAATTTTCTTTTTTACAATAACATTATTGATAATAAAATTACTATAATAATAAATTTAAAATTACTATAATAATAAATTTAATAACACTATTTCATAATGTATAAAGAATTTTCTTGAAGAAGTCATTTTTTCTGAGCATTTTCCAAAAAAATATTTATACATTATGATATAGATCACAAAAGCTTAAATTCGAATAACACTATTTCATTTAAATAATTTACAATAACATTTTATGATTTTTTAAATAACAATTTCAATAAAAATATAGCACTATTTCATTTAAATAATTTATAATAACATTTTATGATTTTTTAAATAACAATTCCATTAAAAAATAATAAATAACAATTTCAATAAAAATATAGCACTATTTCATTTAAATAATTTATAATAACATTTTATGATTTTTTAAATAACAATTCCATTAAAAAATAATAATTTAACATTGAAATGGTTAAGCATAATAAAACAGAACAAAAATATATAGATTCAAAATTATAAAAATTTAAAAACATTTGATAAATTATTAAAAGTTCATAATTTAAATATATAGATTATATATTATAAAATTAAGATATTTTATGAATTATTGAAAGTTTCTAATTCAAACTTCTGAATCGAACACATCTTTATTAATCTACGATGAAATTAGACTCAAAAAAGAAAGCTCAGACGTGTATCTAGAGCCTCGGCGGTTGGTTGCTTCCCCAAATGGGAGGGGACACTTCTTCCCACGCCAATGTTGCGCGATACGTGTACGATGTATGTATATTCTGCCCTCTGGATTTCCCTCCACCCAACAGAAATGATAGTGCCTAACCTTTTTTGTTTGGAACATTATTCGAATGTGTAATTAACTTTAAAGTGTAACGGAGTGTTTTATTAACAAAGTTATATTAGTGTGTTTCTTAGCTGAGTGTTTTATTAACAAATTTAAAGTGTAACTGAGTGTTTTATTAACACATTTAAAGTGTAACTGTGTGTTTTATTAACAAAGTCATATTAGTGTTTCTGTCGTTTAGTTTATATATTGAATTTTAAAAAGTATGAATTAGGTTTCACATTTGAACTAGGGCTATAGTGTAGTTATTTAAGATTAGTTTAAATATAGTTAAATTACAGTAAAAAATAATAAAGACCTATAATTTTATATTAATAAAAATAACAATTAAAATAGCAAGATAATTGATAATTGCATTGTTTCTGGGCATACATAAATAATAATAACTCTATTTTTGGATGGTTTTTTTAATAAATTTTAATACCGTATTTGTTTATTTTAATCTATTATTTGTAGAGCTTTGTATGAAAAATCTATAATTTTTTAGACGAATTCCATCCATGCATGTGAATGGAAGATTATGCAAAGATAGAGAGGAACTTTTAGAACAATCACGAGGCTATTGGTGTTGAATATTATTGTAAATAAATTCAAGCAAAAGAAACATTAATGCCTCAAACACAATCATAATATACATATTACATTAAAATAAATTTAAATAATAATAATCTTGGTCATGATGATGAACACATGTGGGGGTTCGAAACTGATGATGTGATTTTTCCGTTACAAATAATTAATTAAATGAATCAAGGTTGTAGTTACGTATAGACATTGTACTAGATTTTATGCACTGACTTGCAGAATACCAATCAAAATATAAATAAAAAAATTTATTATATTAAAAAAAAATCATTTAATAATGTAAACTTTATACATTGCAATTTATTTTTTTGTCAAAATGCCAATTAATTGAGAGTCAACGCAATATCCATTGTATTATACCTGCCAGCCAGAGGATAATAACGAAAGTCCATATTTCCAATATTTTTGAATACTATGAAGTTGAAAACTCAATGATTCATATGAAAAAATAAATGAATAAGATTGAAATTTTGCTTTTTATTATTATTTAGAAATGAAAATTGGTTAAAAATATTCAAAACTACCCACTCACATTATGATTAAGAACAATAAATGTATTCACAATTTATATAATATTAATGATTAATATATTTATTTTTGTTAAAATACTAATGATTAATATATTTATTATATATTTAGTCTAATAAAATTGTTTTTAATTATAATAAAAATTGTTTTTAATTATAATAAAAATGAGGTGAAATAATAATTTGAAAAAGGAAAATAGAAATTATTAATATAAAATATGATTGAAATTATTTTCTAAATAATAAATATTTATTTTACATTAAACTATCATTATTACAATATAAAATAAATATTAATTAATTTATTATATTTTTTATAATAAATACAAAATTATTAATTTTTTTCGTTAAAATGATGATGATGATGGTTAATGTCCACTAAGACCAAACTTTGGTCTATCGGACCTAAAGAAACGAATTATTTAGTTTGATTTAAGATTTTATTCCTATGCTCAAAAAGCTTGGACAGTAGCCTCCCGAGCTCACTGTAATTTTGACAGCGTAAAAGGCTAGGAAGGTCAATATTGCAACAAAGATTTTGACATTGAGATCTAATGTGGTTGTACGTGGGGCATTCTAAGAGGAAGTGATTTTCATCCTCGATGTTCGTATTCTCACAGAGATGGCAGAACCTTTCCATCCATGGTGTTTTAGGAACTGCCCAACAACCCTCTCGATAGGGGAAAGACCCACTTCTATAAGGAGAATAGGATAGGGTGTGTTGCTTTCAATTTTGAGGTTATACGTTATAAAACGCTCCTGGATTTGCTCAATCTTTCTCCAGGATTCTCTAGAGATGCTACAACCCCAAACCTCACATCCATATAAGATAACCGGAGTGACTAAACTTTCAAAGAGGAACTTCTTTCTATCCCACATTACGAGGTTTGCCGTTTTAGAATTATTTTCAAGACCAAAATAAGATTTCTATCCCCCATTAATCCTTTTCTCAATGCTATAGTTCCAGTTGAGCTTCTGATGAATATCAATTCATAGGTACTTGTAGGAAGACACTTCCTCCAAGTTACTATTGTCATACATAAAATTAGCATAAGTGTCCTTCTTGGATTTGATAATCATAACTTTTGTTTTGTCAATGTTAATAATCATACCCATGATAGAGCAGAAATCCTTAAGAAGTATAAATTGCTTATCAAGATCAGATGGGCACCTTGCGAGAAGAACAATATCGTCAGTGTAGAGAATAAGAATGATGACTATCACAGCTAAGATTGTGCCAACACATCCTGCTTCCTCTAAACAACCTTCTAGACTATCGATATAAATGCCAAATAGGGTAGGGGAGAGGGGGCAGCCTTGTTTAACTCCGATATTACACTTAATATCTTTCGACCACCCCTCATTGCTCTTTAACTTGGCAATTACATTCTCGTATAACCTTATAGCAACAACTCTCAACCCAAAATGAACCTTTAGCTCTTCTAATTTGTTCCAAAGATTGTTTCTAGGAACCATATCGAAAGCCTTTCTAAAGTCCACAAAGCAACAAAAGGGATTAGATTTATCATTGCGGCATTACTCCACAATGATCCTAAGCGTAACGAGGTGTTCTGTTGTTAAGTGCTGCTTTCTAAAACCCGCTTGGCCTTTAGCCCACTTCCCTTCACTTTCAAGCCATATGCTCAAATTCCTTTCCAAAATAATACCATATAACTTGGCTAGGAGAGGGCTGGTCATAATTGTCCAATAATTAGAGGGGTTATTTGTATCCCCACTTTTAAAAATAGGGATAATGAGGCTTTGAGTCCATGGTTTAGGGAACCCTTACTTGACCGCTTGATTGAAAAGCTTGTGAATGTGGGGGATGAGGACAGGACCTCCAATTTTTAAGATTTCCGTCTGGTAACCTTCAATGTCCTTAGCTTTCCCATTAGCCAAGCGATTAACCCCAAAATCAATGTCTTCTAATGAGAAAACTTCTTTCGTTGTGAGCATGGTTTCAAAGTTATCCATGACATTTGGAGATTCATAAAGCTTTTTAAGATAGGAATTCCAGTCGTGTAAAGCAATTTTATTATTATCTTTAGTTTTCCTATTTAGAATCTGCCTCTAGAATTTCTTAACAGCTACCTTAGAGAGGTGTAAGGGATTCTCTTGTCTTTTACGAATATACTGCCTTTTTTTCCTTTTAGTTAGGGCTTTGTATATTTTTATCTTGCCAATTTTAAGAGATTCATCAACAACTTCCTTAATTTCTCTCCTCACACTTTTACAATCTTTGTCATACCATGGGTTGGTTTTGATATTTCTTTTATTACTTGAAACTTCAATTGAAAACTTGTTAATAGAATATGAGAAGGTTGTAGTAAAATTATGATAGAGATCTTCTATATTGTCTATGCTAGATAAAGGAAGCAAATTAGTTTTTAATTCATTTAGAAAGAGATTTCAAACATTGAACTTCATTGAAACTTTACTCAAAAACCGTATAAATGTATGATACATATTAGGTGCACAAATAATTAAGTGAACAAGGTTATAATTTTTATACATAAATTGATAGATGTTGTACGACCTATACTGTACACGATTATCATCCTAGAATAAGAGCAAAACTAAATAAGTCAATTAAAAATTTAAATAATTATATTAATTTCTTTTTTTCTGTAAGCTCTATAAGCTGCAATTCAGTTTTTGGTCAAAAATGCCAATTAATGGAGAGTTAATGCAATTTCCATTGTGTTCGGCATGATAATAATACCACCTGCAATAATTTTTAACTTTTTATATTTATGTCATTTTATAAATTTCTTTATAACTTTTTATATTTATGTCATTTTATAAATTTCTTTATAACTTTTTATATTTACGCCGTAAGGCGTTTCCATTTGAAATGGACTCTCCTGTGATCCGCGCTGTCTTGGTTATTCACCATTAGATTTAGTGTTAGACGATTAAAAACTTTACTACCGTTGATCTCATAACCGACTCTTGCCGCTCAATAACTGACTCCTGTGATCCGCGCCTGTGATCCGCGCTGTCTTGGTGGGGTATACGAAGGGGATGATCCGCGCTGTCTTGGTGGGGTATACGAAGGGGATGAGTTTCATAGCAGGCGTGCTTCTGCTGTACAGAATTCTGAGGTTCCTTACTTCCTATGGTGTTTTCTCTGAACAAGAAGAGGCCGATCAGGCAGACGATGCAGACACCAAGAAAATAAAGTTCGGCTTGACAGGCATTTCGAAGCTGCTGGTGCAGGGAGGAAATCAGCAATCATGTGGGCCGTTCCTGCTCCTGATGGGCCGTTCCTGCTCCTGATAGCAAACAACGTCTACCTGGAAGCCTTTCAACATTTGCACGAATCTGTCTTGGAGGGCTGCTACACATTTAACAAAGCTTATGGTACGAGTCCCTGGGAATATCTGGGCCGCGATCCCCAAGCTAATCAGATTTTCAACAACGCCATGGTCGCTAATAGCAGCACTGTCATGGCTTCCGTGGCGAAGATGTATGAAGATGGGTTTAAGAGTATGGCGACGCTGGTAGACGTTGGAGGAGGTATGGGCTCTGCCTTGTCCATAATTGTGAAGGAACATTCACACATTCGTGGGATTAATCTCGATCTGCCTCATGTCATTGCCACTGCGCCTCCCATAACTGGTAATTAGATTTGTAATGTTGGTCACCATTAATATAATAAATTTGTTGATATATATAACATGATAGCAAGTTGATGATGATTTATGACTGGGAACGAGGGAGTGTTGCAGGGGTGGAGCATATGGAGGGAAATATGTTCGAGCACATACCTTCTGCTGATGCAATCTTGATGAAGGTGACGATTTCATCTATGGTCTTCTGTTTGCATAAGAAATTTACTGCAGTGGATTTGTTGAGGGCTAATAATATTCTATTGTCATTTACTGCAGTGGATTATCCATGACTGGGGGACGAGGAGTGTGTGAAGTTGCTGAGAAGAAGCTATGAGGCAACGCCAGCGAAGGGAAAGGTGTTAATTGTGGAAGCCATTGTTGGTGGAGACAAAGAAGGTGAAAGCATGTCGAGGCGATTGGGATTGTTATATGATATAACGATGATGGTTTATACAGCTGGTGGGAAGGAGAGAACAGAGGAAGAATTCAAAGGACTGTTCGAGCGGGCAGGGTTCAAGAGGTACACCATCATCAAGTTACCTTTCCTTCAGTCGCTCATAGTGCTGTCCAAAGCCTAATAAGCGGTTGCGCTTCCGATTATCGTTACAATAACGTTGGTTTTGCTGGGGTTGTTATCATGCAGTATATGACCTATGTTTTATGTGGTACGTCAATAGTTTGAATTTTTAAGGAAATACCGTTGGTTTTGCTGGGGTTGTTATCATGCAGTATATGACCTATGTTTTATGTGGTACGTCAATAGTTTGAATTTTTAAGGAGCTAAAGGATTTAGAGTGCGATTATTGCTATAATTAATGTTGGTTTTGTCTTGCAGTATAAGATCTATGTGATAGGCCAATAGTTTGAATTTTTAACGAGCAAAAGGATTTATATTGGGAGTAATCGGGATGGCTTCCACGATACTCTTAACTCAGAGATTTATAAGATTTGTTAAGGGTAGACATGGTTGAAATTATTGTGAGATTTTAAAGATATTTATCCATCATAAAAATAATTGAATATAATAATATTTTCATATCTCTCTATGTTAGTAGATATAATAATATTTTTACATCTGTGTCTATGTTGGTAGTGTAGTGTAATTAACGTTTATTTAAATTAGTCTGATTTTAATAAATTTAAAAAAATTCAATTATTTTATTTAAATTTATGTCAAGTTTAACTCAAATTTAAATATTAAATTAAATAATTTAAATATTATTTTTACTCTCTATAAATGTTTACGTACTCTGGAAAAGCCGTGGTCGCTTTCCCAGAGATTCATACCAAAGGAAACGGCAACGTTACAATTATGATTCGATCCCACTATCTCGTCTTGAGTTGTTGAATAACAAGATTTAACGGGTATTTTTACTCTCTATAAATGTTTACTTACTCTGGAAAAGCCGTGGTCGCTTTCACAAAGATTCATACCAAAGGAAAGGGCAACATTACAATTATGACAACGAAAGGATGATTCGATCCCACTATCTCGTCTTGAGTTGTTGAATAACAAAATTTAACGCGTGTTGCTTGTGTTGCCAACTTTAGCGGTGGTTGCGGATGCAAAAGTCCAGTTCAAAGGTAATCCTTGTCTTTTTCTCTCCAATGACGGCTATCTCTCAAAAGAAAATGTGACACTAAATATTAGGAAGATAATAACTATTATTAATGGCAATATGAAATTATTTTGTTGTAGGAAACCTTAAAGTGGACTCATTTTGATGCGTTGTTGGAGAATTGTCTTTGTTATAAATATTAATTAATTACCACCTAATGTTACATTTTGTTATAAACCGTATTTATTATTTTTAAATCTTGGAGATTTAAGTAGGTATAAAAAATTATCGGTAAATATTAATGATTATTTTTACGTCGTAAGGCGTTTGCATTTGAAATGGACTCTCCTGTGATACATGTCCAATGAGAATGCATTGCACAGAGGTCTCTCCACAATGTTTTGAAGGCATATGCGGTGTATGACAGCGAGGTGGGGTACAGGCAGGGGATGAGTTTCATAGCAGGCGTGCTTATGCTATACATGTCTGAGGAAAATGTGTTTTGGGTGATGGAGGAGAAAATGTGTTTTGGGTGATGGAGGAGAATCTGTTTTGGGTGATCATGAGCTTTGAGTTGGTGGGTAATGATCAATTACAAGTACAGGAAAATTTGAAATAATCGACTGGTTACATGCAGACAACTATGTTTCAGAAGGCCATAGGAATCCTTACGTCAAAACATTGAACAGGTATATATTGAACAGGTATATTTGGATGCATTCTTGATAAGCATAATTAAAAGGCTTCTTGAAAACGGTTAAAAGTGGTAATAGAATGATCTCAAGGTTTTGCTGATCTGTAAAGTTTTGGAGAAATACTTGTACTGGCTGAACAAATTTTCACTCATGAAACCTGCCATTTCTATTATTTTTCAATCAAGAAACCTGTCATTTCAATTATTTTGCAAAAGGGTTAAAACCGCTGGTGACATAATTTAAATTTTTTCAGAAATTACTTGTACACAATTTATTCAGGAAAGATCCTATCACTTCATTAAGCATGGACGCCATTAGTAGGATTCCTGGAAGCTTATGAGAGTCCTATATGGAGATCCGTTTCTGTCTTGTCAACATCAAATTAATGATTGTAGAGTATGCGGAAAAAAATTGATTATACTATGAACCTTGTAAGTTGTTATTTCCTACAGTTTCGCTAGAGATTGTTGGTATCACGCTCCTTGTTATGTACCTCGTTTTGTCATCTCAATATAAGCCAAAAACTCAATATAAGCCAAAAATTTGCAAAATACGTTGCATTTGAGCATTGATACTGATTATGATCTCTTTTATAACAGGTAAATTTTTTAGCTATCAACTTCTCCATGTGGGATATTATCAACTTCTCCATGTGGGATATTTACATTGTGATATTTGGCAGTAATAATGATTATCTGTCCATAAGGTTGATAATACCATTTTAAAAGAAATTGGAAATCAAAATGGAATTTTTCTATCCTCCATGATATGCAGTATTTAATACTACGGTGGGTTGTATACAGTTTTTTAAATCTAAAAGCTATTGACCATTGAAATTAACACACCAATATATTGTGCAACGGGATTTTATCTGTTAGATATAGAATTCTACTTTAATTTCAATTTGCAAATCCAATCGTTTGTATATCACCCAATAAAAGGAACTGATGAAACACATATTTACCAACTCCAATTAGATGTCCGATTTTACACAGTGGTTTGTGGTGGTTCGTGGTGAATGTGATAAAAAAAGAGTTGTCTTTAGTGTGATTTTTTGGAAATTTTTATAGCGGGTTTTTCCGATTTAACTTTTTTAAATCTGGCAAGAATTTATTGAAATGACAAGCTTGATGGGTAATCATGTGCAATCTAAGCACCCTAGGAGTTTTACATGGTGCTGAATCCATATATAGTAAAAAAACTAGTTTAAATAAGACAAATCAAGATTTCACCTCAATTTTTCCTGAACAATTCTTTTTATCCACAATCAACAATCAACAGAATACTAAATTTTTAACATTCCATTCAATATATAACATAGATTCACGTGAGAGCTAAGAACACATAATCATTTAATTTAATTATTAAATAATTTTTTTCCCTTTCCATTTTTATTAAAATCAAATCATAATTTCTTCCAAACATAAGTTTAACTCTATTAACTTAATTTTTTAAAACCCTAAAATATATTTATACATTCAAAAAACATCTTAAAATTCTCCACAAAATTACATATAATAATATTATTAACAATGTCATATTGTATGGTTACAGAGCAAGGTCAATTAACCAAGTATTATGCAAAACGAATGTCCCAGGTTCAAATCCATTGAACCATGTGTAGGGCAGCCGTGTATAACTACATAAAAATGGAAAAAACCACAACTTGAAGGATTGAATATAAAAACATTAGTTTATAAATATTGGTTTAGTGGATTGACATTAAATAAAAAAACATTAGTTTATAAATATTAGTTTAGTGGATTGACGTTGTAAAATTTACACGTAGTGCTAATGATTTGACTTCCTTCACATTTAAAACTACGGAACAGACCAAAGCGGAGACTAACACGTAAGTTTGTTACGCCTTTTTAGTAGCAGCCTAACGTTTCTAGCCCTGTTCAAGCACGTGCGGCTTCCTTTCTTGCACTTGATCCTATGGCATGGTAAATAAGCTCTGCTTTTCTCCATGGCAAATAATAACTCTGCTATAGGATTTTGTATGTGGTTTAGGATATTAAATGTATGTGGTTTAGGATATTAAATGTGGTTGGGCTGTAAGCATATACAATTAAAGTTATACCAATATAAATTTAACAGTGCGTATATATAGCCCAACCGGGCATGGTAAATAAGCTTGACCTTTCTCAATGTGTCTGATGGAGGGAATTGTCATGGTCAGGTAAGCTGGGTTTAAATCTGTTATTATCATCAAAATCAAAATAATTGCAAATATTTTTATTTTTGAACATGTATATTGGTGTGTTATACTTTGAATAATATATGAAAATATTGTTTGATGTATTGGTAAACCTGAGGATGGGTATGTCACCTTTACCATTGACGATTAATTAATTACGCCGTAAGGCATTTCCCTCTGAAATCAACTCCTTTCTCTGCCTACATGTCATCTTTATATGCCATAGGATTATATGTAAGACGATTGCAAAGATTTCAGCCATTAGATTAGAATGGTTACAAAAAACTAGTTCTCTCTGCCTACCTGTCATCTTTATATGCCATAGGATTATGTAAGACGATTGCAAATATTTCAGCCATTAGATTAGAATGGTTACAAAAAATTAGTTGTTGAAACAGTTTGCGCACTGGTCTAATGGTTACAAATATCGTCGCCTCTTGCAAGTCTTTCTCGACAAGCCTGAACTGTAGGCTGGACACAATATTACATCTCAGATAGAAGCTGCATAGAAGCTGCTGTTTGAGTAGCCTCTGTCCATATAGCCATTTTATCTGCGACCTATGCCGAATCCAGGTGGTGCCTGGATGCGCTGGTCGTCATGGTGGAGTCCAAAGCTATTATTCTTCCGGTCTTCTATAAAGTGAAGCCCTCGGAGGTCAGGTGGATGGGCAAAGATAAAGATGGATCATATGCTAAAGCCCTACGTATCCACGAAGAGAAGCAGCAGTACGACTTGCAGACTATCCAGGCTTGGTCAAACGCCCTTCATCATGTCACGAATATAAGTGACTTTGAACTGCAGGAGGGTAATGGGTAAGGATATCCACTGTCTTGATCCATATTAGGTCTAAATCTGTTGCATTGAAGCATACTTCACATCTCAAGTATGCTTTTGTCATTACTTACTTTACTGTCTTAATTAATATTCAGGGACGAGGGCGAAGAGAGACTCTTGGAGGAGCACGAAGAGGATCTATTGGAGAAGGTTGTGCAAGCCGTGTTGAAAAATGTTGCAATGCCATTGGATGTGGCAAAATATCCAACTGGTTTGGCGGAAAAGTTACAAGATTTTTAAGGGACACTGCGACTGCATCATGGTGAGCATGTGGAGGTCAAGGTTGTGGGGATTGTGGGCATCGGTGGAATTGGAAAGACAATGATGGCCAAAGAACTTTTTAATCGTAAGAGGTCAGATTATGATAGATCCTATTTTCTATTTGATGTGAGGGAAAATGCAAATAAAATGTCTCTAAACAATGTATAAAGCAAACTCATTAAGGACTTGAAGGATAGAGATATCAAAATTGAGAGGTGGGAAGAAGGCGTGGAGATACTTAAAAAGAATCTTTCAGCTTGTGAGGCACTCATAATATTAAATGATGTAGGTCATGTGGACCAACTAGATCCTTTCTTGCCAATTAAGCATGTCCTTCACCCCAAGAGCTTGATTTTGGTTACGTTTAGGGTCAAGCATATCCTTAGAAGTGCAGGAATTGCAAAGTCGTCAATTTATCAGTTACCAAGCCTCAATATAGCACACTCCCAAGAGCTGTTTTGCTTGCATGCCTTTTTCCAGCCATATCCACTACCAAGATTTGAAAATCTTGTAGATGGGTTTTTAAAGGCATGCCATGGTTTGCCTCTATCATTGAAAGTTTTTGGGTCGCTTGTTTGTGGACATGACAAACTTTACTGGGAAGAGCAACTGAATGGACTTCACCAAATATTACCTGCAGAGATAGAAAAGAGCCTTAAAATTAGTTATGACTCTCTCAATCATGAGTAGCGGCAAATATTTTTAGATATCGCCTGTTTTTCGATAGGAAAAGCCAAGGATACATGGGTAAGAATATGGAGGGGTTCGGGATGGAATGGTTTGGTAGGGTTTCAAAATCTGCTCAACAAGTGTCTTGTCGAGTTGGACGACGAAAATAGAATAAGAATGCATGATCACCTCATAGATTTGGGAAGAGCTATTGTGGATTTTCCAGAATTATTACCGCATTGGCTTTGGCGACTCATAAAGAATCTTCATCTTCATGAGTTGTTGCAACAATCATCCTCTATAAGTGTTTGAGCCATCCTAATTGTTGAATGTCTAAAGAACTTTCGGTATTTTGTATTCAAAACAGTCTGCCACACATTATGTTAATAATAGTTTATTGTTTTCAAACCACAAACAGGTGATAACAGAAGTGCGCGGATTTGGGATGGCTCCTTGGTACACCTTTATTGGGTAGGATGAAGATTAGGAAGTGTTCCATTCAAAATTAGAATTTCCCTTGAATACAAGTTCCAGTCAAGAGGTCTGCGGAATCAGGAAATTGCAACTTCTTGAAGTTGAAGGCAACTTTGAAAGCATCTTGACTTCGGTGTGGTCACCAAAACTCATATGGCTTCATTGGAATGTGTCGAACTACTCATCACTACCTTCTTGAATTCAATTGTGCAATTTAAGAGTTTTAGAAGTGTTCGGTTGGGAATTGAAAAGATTGTGGCAATCTCGATCTGAGGTACGTACATATAGATGCAGCAATTTGCAGAGCAAGAATTCTCCTATCTTTTCAATTTCTTATATAATCGAAACGTACTTAACATTGCAGGCACCTCTCCACTTGCGGCAATTAAATATTGAAGCTCCAATTTCCGAGTTTCCAAAGTCATTAAGGTCGCTGAAGCACCTAGAAAAGATTGTACTGAATTGTCCGCGATTGTTGACATACCGGATGTAGCAATGCTATCATAAGAATTTTGTTATTTGAGCTCCTTGAGATGTCTAACCCTCATAGGGTGCCCGAAATTGCAGCTTCTTCCAATTTTATTTGGGAATCTAAGAAAGCTCGAATACTTCCATCTGTCCAAGTGCAGTAGTTTGGAAATGCTTCCAGATTCTTTTAGTAATCTAACAAATCTTCAACACATCAATCTGACAGACTGTGGAAGTTTGAAAATGCTCCCAAATTCCTTTGGGAATCTGGTAAATCTCCAACACGCCAATATTTCTAAGTGCAGCAATTTGGAGATGATTCCAAATTCCTTTGGGAATCTAGCAACTCTCCAACATATCAATCTCACACTGTGCGGAAGTTTGAAGATGCTTCCAGATTTGTTTCAAAATCTGAGAAATCTCCAAACCATGAATTTGACATTGTGCAAAAGTTTGAAGATGCTTCCAAGTTCCTTCGAAAATTTAAAAAATATTCAATACATCAATCTTTCTAGGTGTAAATGTCTGGAAATGCTTCCAGGCTTTCAGGGAAATCTATTGCAACTTAGACATCTACATTTGGGTGATTGTTTGAATTTGACTCTTTCCACACTTGGAGATATCACCACTCTTGAATGTTTAGATCTATCAGGTTGCCTCCAAATGGAGTTATTGCCTTCCCAGGTTGGAAGTCAACCGTCTTTGAAAAAGTTAAATTTGTTCCGTACAAACATCAAAGATTTACCTAGTACTATTGTGTGCCTGAGCAATTTGGAACTTCTGATGTTAGGTAGCCCTTTTTGTTGGGAGCGTTGCCATCTTTGTTCGAACTGACTAAGTGTTTATTGCAAACATTGCAATTTTTCAACAAAATGTCAAGAATGTTATTGTAGTAAAGGTGTTTTCACATCCACTACTTCAGAAGCAGGAGGTGGGTGCTGATTTTCTTCTCCTTCTGCTGTGATGGCTATATCTGCTTCTTCGTCAGAAGATATTTTGATCTGGGTAGCATCGTCTTGGCTTTTGCCCCACAGAAAGGGTAGAGACCAATGAATATAAGAATCACACCCATCAAACTGTTCTACTGTAGGAAAATCAAGCATTTCAATTAATTAATTTTGTAAATTTTAATTTTGTAAATTTGTAGGCAAAATGAGAGAAGAAATAATAAATTTAATGTAAATTGTTAGGGTAGTTCTGGTTAACTTGATTTAGTCGAGTTATAAGTAGTTTTCTGGCTCCAACCTATGGTTTGGCCCATGATATTCCTGTGGAATATAACCTATTTAAAAGCCAAAAGCCTCCATGTTAATTTCTTTCACTTATGGAGTCTTTCTGTTTTTAAACAGGCTATATTCCACATGAATACCATAGACAAAATTATGGGTTCTCATGAACCCCAAAATAGTTGATGACTTTACCTAATCAAATTTACTTGAACCACTCTAATAGAAATTGAAGACTAAAGAATATACTATATTCCATATGAATACCATGGACAAAACCATAGATTCTCATTAGCCCAAAAACAACTAATAACTTTATCTAATCAAGTTTAATTTTACCTGAACCACTCTAACACAA
This sequence comes from Pinus tabuliformis, assembly GCA_031772625.1. NCBI lineage: Eukaryota > Viridiplantae > Streptophyta > Pinopsida > Pinales > Pinaceae > Pinus > Pinus tabuliformis. Next base: position 2,034,654,555 of record CM062818.1, read on the forward strand.
ATTGAATATTGGAGTATATAAAAAACCACCGAATTGAATATTTGAGAATATAACAAACCACCAACCTTCCCAAACACAACGTGTCTCCCAGAACTATAGATGATAAAATTGCTGAGCACACGGTAGACGCTGGGTTGAATACTGTAATGAATACTGGCCCTTGTTTCCACAAACACCATAACTGTAATGGAAATGCCATTGCATTGAATATGATTCCCTGCCAAATTGAATTAATCTTCCACAAATCAGCTTAACCACCTAACAAAAATTTAAGTTATTCATGGCTGGGAAAATTGAGGAAGAACATCATTCATGTATGTAGACTTACTGTAGTGAACACAGTCAAAATATTAGCCCTATCCAGTATTCATGATGTTGGAATGATGCCCCTGTCAAGAATGGCTATTAGGAGAGCAGTTTGGATGGAGCCTAGAATGACAGTAATTGATGTAAGGGATAGTGTGGCTGGAAACTGCTTCATTGTCTCAACATGCACATGAAATTATAATCATATATTTGATTGGGTGGGGAGCTTTGAAACTTCTAAATACAGAAAAGGGTTATAATTGGGTATCAATTTAATATGCAAGGTGGTAGGGAGACCTGCAATATCATAGTAGTGGATAACATTATCACTGCTGAGATAACGTAAATACACCCTCTGATCTGGTTGCCTGAATCTCCCTCGTGTAGAATGGTTTCCACTAGGTGTACTGTATTAGTGTTGGAAACTAATGTTGATTGTCCCCACAGAGGCCAGAGTTGGGCTAGAGTAGTACCTTGAAGGAAACTCATAGCCATTGCACAAATTTACTTGAACCACTCTAATAGAAATTGAAGACTTAAGAATATACTATATTCCATATGAATACCATGGACAAAACCATAGATTCTCATTAGCCCAAAAACAACTAATAACTTTATCTAATCAAGTTTAATTTTACCTGAACCACTCTAACAAAAATTGAATATTGGAGTATATAAAAAACCACCGAATTGAATATTTGAGAATATAACAAACCACCCACCTTCCCAAACGCAACGTGTCTTCCAGAACTATAGATGATAAAATTGTTGAGCACACGGTAGACACTGGGTTGAATACTATAATGAATACTGGCCCTTGTTTCCACAAACACCATAACTGTAATGGAAATGCCATTGCATTGAATATGATTCCCTGCCAAATTGAATTAATCTTCCACAAATCAGCTTAACCACCTAACAAAAATTTAAGTTATTCATGGCCGGGAAAATTGAGGAAGAACATCATTCATGTATGTAGACTTACTGTAGTGAACACAGTCAAAATATTAGCCCTATCCAGTATCCATGATGTTGGAATGATGCCCCTGTCAAGAATGGCTATTAGGAGAGCAGTTTGGATGGAGCCTAGAATGGCAGTAATTGATGTAAGGGATAGTGCGGCTGGAAACTTCTTCATTGTCTCAACATGCACATGGAATTATAATCATATATTTGATTGGGTGGGGAGCTTTGAAACTTCTAAATACAGAAAAGGGTTATAATTGGGTATCAATTTAATATGCAAGGTGGTAGGGAGACCTGCAATATCATAGTAGTGGATAACATTATCACTGCTGAGATAAGGTAAATACACCCTCTAATCTGGTTGCCTCAATCTCCCTCGTGTAGAATGGTTTCCGCTAGGTGTACTGTATTAGTGTAGGAAACTGATGTTGATTGTCCCCACAGAGGCCAGAGTTGGGCTAGAGTAGGACCTTGAAGGAAACTCATAGCCATTGCTCCACCCACACAAATTACAGTTCCCAGAATTTTGGCTCTGTTTCGAATACACATAATGTCTACTTTCTCCATCCTACATATTTGACACTCACATTAGATTTTGGTCACAATAAATCTAAATGATATAATTAACTCCAAATGAATGCATCATATAGTTGAGCAATTATAAGCTCAAAATAATTTTTTGACCATTAGTAACCTAAATCAAAATAAATTGTTCAGAGTTTCATTTCATTAACCTAAATGAAAGAATCTCCTCCAAATTTGAACTATGTGAACAATTATAATCTCCTTCTAGTTTAAACAGTTATAAGATAAACAATAGAAAATCTTTTAGCTTTTTAATAACTTCAACTACATGTAACTTCAATCATTAACATTCACTACCAAAATACAAACAATTTATATTTCATTAATCACACATTCAAATGATTAACCACACATTCAAAGTGAGTGTTGAGTTCTTGATTAACCACACATTCATGTAAATGATTCATATTTGATTAACCACACATTCAAAGCACATTCATGCATCCACACATTCAAATGATTAACAACACATTCAAAGTGAGTGTTGAGTACCTGATTAACCACACATTCATGCAAACAATTCATATCTGATTAAGCACACATTCAAAGCACATTCATGCAAACGATTCATATTTGATTAACCACACATTCAAAGAAGATTCATGCTAATTAGCGACACATTCAAAGCACATTCATGCAAATGATTCATCACTCAATGCAGAGTTAAGGTTTATAGCCACTCACTTATGGATCAAAAGCATGATGAATTAGTAAACTCTTAGCTGTTGGATGTAAAAAACAGGATTCAAGTCTATTCTACATGTTAATGGGTATTTCTATCAATCCAATACATAGATGAAGTTTATAAACACCACTAATAGATCAAAATCAGTTACACATGCCAAGGGGAATCAAGTGCCATATATTTCAACTCAAAATCTCTAATCAACAAACTTTGTATTTCAGAGCTTTTCAACTGCAACTAGGAAAAGCTGCTATAGTAGAAAATATTTCCCCTCTTTATATTTGGTGACTCACTACAGCATAAAGAGAAAACTCCATTGTTGTTGCAGGGCTTCAAATCTGGGGAAAAGAGTTAGACAAATGAGCAAATGATTTGGACAACAGATCTATGGATCCCATGCTTTCATCCATAATGATTTAATTTCTGCATCACTGAATTTGTAATGAAAGAAACTCAAGCCCATTTGATCTGCAAGTCATTCATTCTTCTCTCAAACGATTTGCAGTCGCGAGAAAAGAGGAAGAGGAAACAACATAGTGGTTGAATGATTTAGGGGATCCTAACACTGATCTGATGGATTGGGCGAGGGAAGAGGCAATGGCTCCCTTCACCTTCCCTCTTTTGGGGATGTTCCTCCTCGAACGAGTAACAGTAGTTGTAGGCATCTCGGTATTTATTTTTTGGACTGAATTCAATGGATTAAGCGATTAAGGAAGATAACAGGCAGTGAATACTTGAAATATTGAATGAACGAAGTACAGAAGCAAGGGAGAGAGGGTTTAGAGAAATGAGATGATAACGAGTATTTAAGCCTTTTTTAGACTTTACCCTACTCTGCTAACTAGCACACCCTTCACATGCTAGGCTGTATTACAAATAAGTCAGAGTGCAGAGGATAAATTGAGGAAGTGGTCTGCAATCCCTTGGCGACTGTTTTTAGCTCTGATTATTCCGTTCATGAAATAAGCTAGCATATATTTAGATTTATTAACACTGAGAATATTATTCAATGACATTGAATATTGGCCTCATTTTATTTAATAATCATGGACATCTTTCCCAGGCTTGTTATAGAGAAGCTACCTTTTTTGTGTACAATGTTAAAGAAAATGCAGATTACTTTGCAAAAACACTCAAATTGCATGAATTTTAATTCACAAAAGACCAAAACCTCTGTTATTTTAGTAGTAAGTTCAATCCAAGTAAAACCCAGATTTATTACCAATCCAACCTGGGCTATAATTAGCACAAACGCATCTGAGGGTTTAGGGAATCTGAAGTTGATGTCACACTTGGGTTTGAATGGGCTTGTAATAATGTCTATATATTCAATGCACCTTTATATACAATGTAGATTCCATACATCATTACATAGGCACATTCCTATAAAAGATTTCATATCTCATTTCCCCTCCAAACTTTAGACTGCGCCTTGTTTCTCTCCCTTGTAACTTCATTTCCATTTATTCCAATTTCATTTTAACACAACTCACATGCAAAATATTACAAATAAATTTCCACACTTAATTTACATATTACAAATCCTAACAAAATATACATTTTGTAGGTTCATTACTGCTTCTTCAGGTCTTCGATGCCTCCAACAAATTTCGATGCAACTTCAAATATGGAATGACAACCACAATGTTCTTCAAAATATTATATTTCTTCTCTAACCTCTTTCGTTACAATTTACTACTTGTATTTTCCAACTGAAACTTGAAAAATGATGTTTCAAGATGAAATACCATTCTGATAGTTTATGTCTTTACAACCAATTCATTATCAATGGGTTTTAACATATTTCAAAAAAAAAATCAATTTATTTTAATGAATATAATACATGTTTTAAATATATCTTGATATTAATTAAAATTTTCGTTTAAATAATGGTTTCTTAAATAACCCTATCCAAATCGATATGGATACCCAGTTGTTGTTCACCTGGATTCATTTGTTTACCTTCACCTTCAACTAGGCAATCTTTATCCAGATACAAAGGTGTTTAAAGAACTTCAATGGCTATTTATGACTATTTTTATTCCATTTTATAGCCACTCTAACCCCCGAATAGGGTTTTAGGCATGGCTTCCTCAATTGAAACTCATTATCATCAACCTGTTCACCTGGATTCATTTGTTTACCTTCACCTTCAACTAGGAAATCTTTATCCAGATACAAAGGTGTTTAAGCAACTTCAATGGCTATTTATGACGATTTTTATTCCATTTTATAGCCACTTTAACCCCCGAATATGGTTTTAAGCACGACTTCTTCAATTGAAACTCATTATCATCGACCCTTTCTTTCAAAAATGCCCATTCACATTTCAATATTCCTCCACACTATATGCCTTACGGTGTTTCCTTTGCAACATTAGGTGCAAATGCTAGTTATGTCATTTTATAAATTTCTTTATTGTATTGTGGAGTGTGAGCATATCAAAACATTAAATGATGGAGTGGGAGTCGAAGCATCGACACAAATTTGGAGACCGATGACAGAGTGAGAGCATATTGAGACAAATTAAATGACAGAGCGAGAGCATCCGGACAAATTTGGCAGCGCGAAGATGCATAAACAAATTAAGAGTAGTAACTACACAATCTTTTTCAAAAAAAAAAACAAAAGAAACCCCTGTACTAGCAGAAAAGCATTGTATGACCTTTTGTGAACTGACATGTATTGTACACCATTATTATTGTAGAATAAGAACAAAATTAAATAAGCCAATCAAATTTAAGTAATTAAAATTATTATATTCAAAAAAAATCTCCTTAATAATGTAAACTTTAAAGGCTGCAATTCAATTTTTGGTCAAAATATTAATTAATCAAGAGTCAACGCAATTTCCATTGCGTTATACCTGCTCGCGGCGGCAAGATAATAATGACAACAATAATTTTCTATTATTAATTTTTTTAAATTACAAAAATAGATTTAAAATAATAAAAATTATTACAGAATGTTTTCGACGTCCAGTTGTATGGGACCCACAAATATCCCACCCTTCAACAGTCTTGATTGTACATTTGTCTGCGCGTTGATCCGACGAAAGAAAGAAAGAAATTATTTTAACGTCCACGAGGCTAAAGATAGCCTATGCGACAGATTGCTTCTTCATCTGCTTGATGTATTCAGCGTTTTTTCTGTGAAGCTTCACAATAAATGCTCTCAGCTTCTCGACAAACCCCTCGCTAAATAGATTATCCCAAGAGCTCGTTGCCAGCATACCTGCATAACTTTCCCTGTTGTCTTTGAAGGCCTCACATTCTAAAATGAAATGTTTTTTTGTTTCCACTTTTCCAGAAGAACAAAAAATGCATACCCTTTCCTCCAACACTTCCTTTGGCCTTTTCCAGCGCACTGTTTCACAACGGAGTTGATGAGAATTAGTCCCTAACTGAGCAATAAGAATTTTGGCTCTCTAAGAGATATTGGCCTCTATGTATGCTTTTGGTTGATGATTATGAGTCGGATTAAACACTTCAATATTGTAATTTTTCTTTCTTGCTAGCTCCTTATCCCAAGTACATTTGTGGAACTTTTCTGTAACAAAAGATTTTATCTCTTTGTTGTTTATGGGACACTTGTTCAAGCAAATACCCCATTTACTAAACCATTTGTTATTTCACTACATCCAATTTTTTTTGCTCTTACACAATCTATCCTTAAAGACAACCTTTGGCCATCTACCCTCTTCCATTTGCTCAATTTTTTTTAAATACCTTATGACTCGCACCATAGCAATTGCTTCAATAGGATTAGTCCTTGTTTCACTTAACAAGATATCATAAGGAACTACACTTTTAATCTTAAATTTGTTTATAATCAAACGCTTCTGAATTTTCTCCACTGCATGTCGGAGTTACTGCTAGCCCACAGTTCACAAACATAGAGAATCACCGGAATCACTAGAAGCCCAAAAAGAGTTTGAGTGGTCTTCCAGTCCCATAACTCTGCCTCTCTACATCTATTTTGAATAGCATAAAATGCTTTCCAACCCCCCAAAGTTCTTTTCTTTCTACAACCATTCCAGCTTAGATTTTTGTTGAAGTCAATTCCGAGGTATTTGTAATCCGCAACTTCTTCCAGAATGTTGCCTTCAAAGTATAACTTATGCTGGTTATGTTTTCTTTTCTTAGAGAAGACCACTACTTTCGTTCTGCTGATATTGACTTGCATCCCCACACTTCTACAAAAATGCTTAAGGGATAGTAAGTGCTCTTGCAAACCAAGAGCCGATTTAGCAATCAGAATAAGGTCATCTGCATACAAAAGAAGCCTTATAACAAACTTTCACAAATAGATACCATCACCCCCTTACGAATTTAACCACTCCTCAAGCTTGTCGATATATAAACCAAAAAGCATAAGACACAGTGGGCAACCTTTCTTGACCTAGATATCACTTCTAAAACTTTCAGAAATGCCTGTTGAAGTTCTAATTTTGACTTTCACCTCTTCATACAACCTATGCACAGCTACTCTCAAATGTTTAGGAACCCCAAGTTCCTCCATTCTCTACCAAAGTTTATCCCTAGGAACCGAGTCAAAAGCTTTTTTGAAATCAACAAAGCAACAAAAGACTTCTTCCTTTTTCTCCCAAACTTTTTCAATGATGTGCCTTAAAGTTATGCAATGATCAACTGTGGAATGTTTAGGTCTAAAACCTTCTTGCCCAGTAGCACGCTTATCTCTTTCTTCTGCCCACTTGTTAATTTTGTTTTCTAGCATGCTTCCAAATAGCTTTGCAAACAAAGGGTTTATCATGATGGTCCTATAATTGGAGGGACTATTGACGTCACCGCTCTTGAAAAGAGGTATTGCCAAACTAGTTGTCCAATATGTGGGGAGCCCTTGTTGTATGATGTTGTTGAAGATTTTTGTAATGTTAGGTGCAAGAATCTTTGAGCCCCACTTTAGATATTCTGCTTGGAGTTTAGCTAAGTCTTTTGCTTTTCCAACACCCAACTTTTTGGTACCCATCTCTACCTCTTGTACCGTGAAGAGTTCAGTATCAGTGTTAACCAAGGGGGGAGGGTCAACCTTGGGAACCTGCTCATAGAGTTGTCTTGCATAGTCAAACCATTTAGAAGCTATAATATTATTTCCAATTTGTATCTTTTTCGGTTGGAGCTCCTTCCAAAATAATTTGGGATTATTTTTCCCAAGGAAGATTAGTTCTTCCCTCCTTGAAAACATGAAATCAACCTTTTTCTTGCTTAATAACTGCTTGTAAGATTTGAGCTTTATGTTATCCTTGTTTGAGTCTTTCCACATTCTCCCTGCCTTTTTGCATTCCTCGTCAAACCAAGCATTAACCGGAAAGCAATTTGTTTCGGACTTCTTAATTTTTTGTTCTTTTTCACTTTGCAAGTGTGCATTGAATTAAATGTGTTAATTCATGACTATGAAGGCTGTGAATTGTAATTTTCTCCTTCTCAAAGAGCCTCTCTAGCGTCATTTTGAAAGTGTTACAATTTTCTGGGGTCAAAAAAATTCTACCCTGTGGGAGATTTTGTTGGACATGTTGAATTTTTTACTCTAATTGTTTCTTTCCAATCCAAGAGAAACATAAATAAATTGGCTTGTGATCTGATTTCGAATCCCACAGCTGATCTCCAACCAAAACTTCTTCCATTTTCTCACACAAACCATGCGAGCAAATTACATAATCTACCACACTTGCTCTATTGTAAGTATTGCAAGTGAAATTACTGGACTTTTCCCATCTAGTCAAGCCATTACAAATGACTAAATCAAAGGCCCCACATAGAGTAAGCGATTGTTCACAATAGAGATTGCAACCCTTGTCCTCTGAAATTATTTCCCACTGATGTTTACTTTCTTTTGTAAGCCAAATATGGTCACAATCATCTTTACAACAAAGAATGCTAGCTGGCTTACTTGCAGTCCTAGCATTGAAATCACCCACTATAAGGACTTCACCTAGTTTCGAATATGTTGCAATATCCACTTTTAAAGCTGCAAATGGATCTTTGTGGTCAAGCCCTCTACCTTTGTAGATTTTTGAAACCTATGGCGCAAAATAGGACGCTGCAATTCTGATGTGGTTTCCATTTTCTGATATTTTACACCAAAAGAATTGCTTATTTGAGTCTTATTTTTCTAACTGAATGAGACAACCTTCTTTCTCCCTTACTAAAACCATGATACCCCCGTGCCCTTTTTCATTCCCTGTTGCCTTGTTCCACGCTGCCATCTTCCAGTATCCTTCAAACAAAGGTGTCTTTGACTCTTCATGCTCATGTGTTTCTATGAGGCAAATTATGTCTCTATTTTTCGCAATAATCCCTAACCCAGGTCCTCGTCTCCATGGGTAACATCTGCAGTTCCAACAAAATAATCTTAAGGAAACCTAGGTATGACTTTATTACTAATTATTTTGACATGCAAGACTCACATTTGAGTCTTTGTCCCTGTTTTCCGATACCGACCTTGCTTTTTGATTTCCTGTTGAAGAGTTTGTTGCCTCTTCTTTATTACCATATTGCTGCTCTGTTCTGGAAGGAGGTCCAAATTGTGTTATCACAGCTTTGCCTTTATAAATCCATGCTCTTTTTCCATCATCTCTTGCTACCCTAACCTTTAAAGTTTCCTCCCTTCTTTCCTCATGTTGTTTTACAGTTAAATCTTCCTGTAGGAAAAAAAGATAACCCCTCAAGAGATGTTTCTTGCTTAGAATAATATATTTATCATGCAAGCTAGGCATAATGACTTTTATGGGCCTGGCTCTCTCCCTATTAAACTTACCCACCCTCCGTGCTTGGCATATTTGTCCTTGCCATAACAACTTGTCTTTCAAGAAGTCTCTTGCAAGGTCAAGAATACATTCATTTTTCCCATAGTCTTTCACCCCTTTAATAATTATGTTTGCTACCCTATTTTGTCTTTCCTTGCCTTCACTATCTTGCATGTTGTCAACCTGAATATTTGTTTCTCCTTCCTTATTAGCAGAATTGCTAATAAATTGAGCTCAAGTTTTGAAAACTTTGGTGGAATCTCCTTCCGTTTCTTCTCTTGCGTTCTCTTCATGGTTGTTTATTCGGGCAATCATTTTCCCTTTATCCTGGGATGATTTCACATTCACCACCTCTGTACTTTCCACTACAGATTTCTTTATGCTTTGCACATCCGTCTTCATGTGTTGCCATTCTGTCTTCCCTATTAGGAGATCTTCCTGTAGCAATGTCACTTGTTCTTTTAAAATTTTATTGCTTTCTGCTAACGCCTTGTTCTAAGCTGTTATTATATAAATTTTATGATATCTTTCCTGCCCTTTAGCTTCTAAAACCTCCAACCTTTGTTTTTCATTTAACAATTCTTTCACATAAAGATCAGATGACCATGTAAGAAGTGTGGATGGGGGAGTATATAATGCAGAATCATCAATGACTTTTCCTTTGGACTTCTTGTTGCCACGTGCCTGTGGAGGATACTTGTTTGAGTGCTTTTTGCGAATGGCTCAATTACTTTTATTTTTAGATCTTTTCTTCCTTGTTTGCTCCCATTTTAGATGTGACCCAAACCCACTTCCCATCTTTGCCAAATGAGACAATTTTAACTTGTCCTAAATCATTTGTCTCCACATGTCCTGAAATTTCTGGTTCCTTTGTCATGTTTGAATGCATACACTGCTCACCACGCTCCTCTTGAAAACATTGCTCATTTTTCTTTTGCAATCGTGCTCACTCTGCGGCTTGCACTTAATCCTCTATCCCCTCTTGCAGAATGTTATTCCGCCCTTTGCACACATTGCTATGTAGTATGCAAGTTCTCTATATATATAGTAGAAGAAAAGCAGTTGACTGTTGTCCAATTATATGGCTGTTACAATGCCTAAAATGTACCAGCAATATTATATCTCTCCAACAGAGGCTACAACAGGTACGCAGCTTTTCACTTGGTGCAAATAAAATCCCACGTACTACACTTTAACTTTGCCCACTAAGACAGGGAACACGACCATCTCATAATCAGCAAATCTGGTAATAATTCAGCGGTGTGGACTTCAATACATTAAGTGTTTTGGATGTGCTTCCAGCCATACAAAATTAAGAGAAATAGACTCCAAGATGACTATAACTCGTCCCCCTTTCATATAGAAATATCAGTCCATGTAAAGACTGACTATACCAGCCTTTAAACTAACAGCAAATCGACCCCCTCTTTCATACTCTGCCTTCAGATTGACTGTAAATAACATGCGGCTCACTCAGCCAACAAAATGGGTAGTTCGTGGTCGCTTCAGCAGTGGTAATCTCTGCACATTTAGTTGGCAAACTCAGTCACAAGCTCGTGGTCTCTCCCAACAACTCGTCCAGCAGGAAAGAATAGACTCGATCCTATGAAATCACAGTACTTGACCCTCCTTTTTGTTATCAGCTCACTATTTCTGTTGAAGTAATTTAGGAAACTTATCTGCATGGACTCCTCTGAAACTTTTGGCAAGCCATGCTAATTAACTAGCGGCCATAATATAATTGACCCCATAGAGCCTATATCTCTGCCCTGGAGTTTGTCCATGACCACTGTTCCAGTTGAAAAGATAAAAGATATCTTGATCTATCACAATTAACGCCACATCCGCAAAGCATATTTTGAGCTGCCTATCTCCTCCAGCAATGGAGTGGTTGAAAGTCTTTGGAAATTCCTTGTTTGTCTTCCATTCTATATTCCATGTAAATTTCTCTTCACCAGTATAGGTGGCAACCACCTTTGGCGTAACATTTGTCTGCGCGTTCATCCAACGATGTAAATTGCTCTTCACCAGTAGAGGTGGCAACCACCTTTGGCGATCCCACCCAAGTTTGAGGGAGGCCTTCAGCTCAAGGGTTGTGTTATGTTGCATAGTCAGTTTACAAGTACCTAATCCCTTGGCCAATGATCGCTGCAAATCATTTTTCCATGGTGGTGACAAGTTTGGTGATTTTTCCACACTAGCTATCTAAACACTAAACCTGATGTTCAAAAATTTATGTTCTTTTTTCTTTCCAATATTTTTTTTGTCAATTCGATGGCTATAACAACACCCTCACTTGATTTCTTTCGCTCAACAGGTTTTCCAGTTACTAGGCATTTCAACAGAGTTGTTTCTTTGCCCATTATGGTTTATGTTGCGACCACTCTTCCAGTGTGGGTGCAGACGGTTCAAGTGGGTTCCAATTGCGACATTCTTTTTCTGCAATTCGACCTGACAACTTCAATTTGCCTTTTAGGGTTTTTTTTACACCGTTTTTTTTGTTTCCTTTTTTCTCTACATGGGCCAGGCACACCTGACTGGTGTGAGGCACAAAGATCAATTTCAGGTATACATGGCTTTCTGACACTATTAATAAGTCAGTTTTTTGTTTATTTTTTTTCCTTCCTTTGTGGTACCAGTATAAACTAAGCCCTAACCTTCTCTTTTTTTTCATTTTCTGCAGAGCAACTATAGCCAGTGCATTGCAAGTCTCTAGAGCTCTCCATGCTTCGTTAGTTGGCGCGAACATTTTAGGTTTTTTAATACATTATTCCTAAATTTTGTGCTGTGGACGGTTGCTTTCATGGGTTCTCGTCATTAGGGTTTTCTGGTTGCATGTACGTGAGGGATTAGGTTTTATATCCATGAAGGATTGCAACCATGTAACTGATGGTTTCCATATATATATATATATATATGTATATATATATATATATATATATATGTATATATATATATATATGTATGTATATATATATATATGTATGTATATATATATATATATGTATGTATATATATATATATATCTATATATATATATATATATATATATATATATATATATATATATTGTTCGATTTATATGATCGTGGACCATGCGTTTGAGTTTCCTGCTTGCTTGTTAGGGTTTTTAAATTCCCCTCTTTATATCCATGAAGGACTGCAACCACGAAAATCCATACAATGAAAGGATTCTGCCACGAAAATCCATAAGATGAAAGGATTCTGCCGAAATAAGTTAGACTACATCATTAAAAAAAAAATTAATATAAAACAATTTCCTTTAAATTTGCAATTTATAATTATTTGAATTTATATTTCTTTTATTTAATTAAACTAATATATATTTTTTATTAATTAAATTTATTTTATTTTATTTTATTTTATTAAAATACAATTTAAAAATATTTTTTTCCTATTTTAATAAATAACATTTTGAATATTAATATTAATATAATTATTTTTTCTTAATTTACTAATACATTTATTTTTTCAATTATAATAATTAATAATATATTTTTTAATTACAATATGTCGCTGCGATTAAAGTTAATTATATTAACAACATGCAACACTGGGCAGGCCATCAATTTCACTTTTGATTTAATTTAAAATATTTTTAAATCCAACGCTTCGGACTTCCTTATTAAATAATTTTCTTTCATTAACCATTTTTAATTTAATATCTTTTCTTTTTAAACTATGATGATGAAGATGATGATGATGGTTAATGTCCGCTAAGACCAAACATTGGTCTATCGGACCTAAAGAAACAAATTATTTATTTTGATTTAAGATTTTATTCCTATGCTCAAAAAGCTTGGAGAGAAGCCTCCTAAGCTCACTATAATTTTGACATTGTAAAAGGCTAGGAAGGTCAATATTGTAACAAAGATTGTGAAACTGAGATCTAATATGTAATTGTGGCGTGTCATCAATTTAACTTTTAATTCACTTTAAAATATTTCCAACACTTCGCACGCCCCTACACCACAGTGGTTAATCAACCACTCAAACGAAACACATCCCAAAACATATTCACTTCAGATTTAAATTTAATCACACCCTTCAATTAAAAAACAAAAAAAAATCAATGAACCTTCATCCACTATATATATACACCTATCAACAAATTAAAAACTATAAAAGTTATATCAAACATTTGATTAAAAAATCTAAAATTTATACTAAAGAATTTTCACTTTTTACAGAACTTAAACTCTAAATTAACATAAATTTACTATAATAATAACCATGCAATTATGAATTGACTCTTATGACAATGCAATTATAAATGGAGTTGTCTTTAGTGCGACTTTTTGGAGATTCCGGTGACGGAATCCGGCGGAAAAAATTGAGGTTAAATCTTGATTTGTATTATTTAAAATGGTTTTTTAACTGCATATTTGGATTTAGCACCCTGAAAAACCCCTGGGATGCTTTGATTGTGCAGAAATTAGCTATCAAACTTGCGATTTCAATAAATTGCTGCCGGATTTTGACCAGAAAAACCCACCGGAAAAGCTTCCAAAAAGTCTCTTTAAAGACAACTCCATTATAAATTGTTTTTGAAAAGTCGATATTCTTATCCATCATAATGCATCCCTTAGAAAGTGGCAAATGACGATAATTCTTTTGACACGTTGAAATTAACATAAATTCACTCTAATGAATGAGAATGCAATTATAATTTGTTTGCAAACATGTGAAAGGTCAATATTTTTATCAACCATCATGATCCATCCCTTTTACACATTCCCCGATTTAGCACATGGCCTCAACTTACAAGATCTAGTGATGTTGTTATATCTTTCTCATCTCTAAACACATCACACTCTTCCTTCCTACACACAAATGTTTATGTTAATAAATCTCTTTTAAAAGAGAAGGTAGGATTTTAATTTAATTATAAATAATTATTAAAAGTGTATTGGAAGTTATAAATGAAATAGTTTTTGTTGGCATATTTTTTTTTTGGTTAATTTTAACTAAAATCTAGTAAAAATATTTAAAATCTTGAGTTTAAGTTGTTTAATTTATAGAATTCGAGTGTCGCAAGGATTTTTAAGGGTGTTGAATCCATTTATGCAATCAAAAATATATTTTAAATATCAAAAGTCCACAATCTTGCCTCAAATTATATTGTCAGGTTATAATGAAAAAAATTATGCCATCTAAAAGTTAAACTATGCTATTATTAAATGGAGGGTAGAAATCTATTTTTTAGAAAATATTTTTAATAGTATTTGCAAATTAAAAATTTAAATTTTATTTAAATGTAGTTATTTCTTTTTTACCTTTTAATTAAATTGATTAATTAGAAAATTGGCATATGAATAAGTATTATATGAAATGATTTATGGTATGTTGGACATGTAGTATTGATAATGGCTCATGATATTGTAACAAAGTTTATTTACAAGTTAAGAATTTCTATGATAAAATAGAAAATTTGTATATTTAGTTCATATATTAATTTATTTTATAATAATAATAACAATAATAATTTAGTTACTTTTTTTATTTTTTAATATTAACAATGTGAGATATATCATGAAATAAGTGTTTTGTATCTACCAATATTTATGAACCATTTAATTCACATGACTACACTAACATTTAATATTCTCTAACAGACACACATGGCCATTACTAATCTTACACCAAAAAGATCCTCTCTATATGAATGGGGAGAGGGAAAGGTGAGAAAGCACATTAACATACCACAGTATGATTGGAAACCTTCCATCTTAGTCTATATGAGGCATTGTGTCAGGGCCTCGAGTTGGCAAGTGCCCAAGAGAGTCGAAAAACCAACGATCGCGGTTAAAGGCATGCAGGGACGCCCGCCATATGCGATGGGCGCCCGTGTTTGGTTAAAGGTGACTCGGGTTAGAGAATTCGATTAAAGGTGACTTGGAGGTGGATATTCGGTTATGTGCGACAAGTCATCGGTTAAAGGTGACTCACCATCGGTTAAAGGTGACAGACAGACGCGCACATTGTAGTGGGCATGGTGGGTGAGTTACCAGGTAGAGGCGCGTTGCGCGACTCGAGTTGAGAGCCCGGGTGGGCAAGCGCCCGGGCGAGCGAGCACCTAATTGTGCAGACGAGCTGGGCGAGACAAGTTGTAACAGTGGGTGAAGTCATGTGGAAGTTTGATGGGTGAACCACATGAGCGTGTACGAGTCAGTGGGCAGCATGGGTAAGCCGATCCGCGACCCACCCAAGCGACACGATGGGCAGTGACATATTATTATGGATGGATGCGTCTAAATAATGGACATGCTGACGCATTGGTATATGGGCAGGCTGACGCATTGGTATGGGCAGGTCAACCTTTGGTAAGGCCGAAAGGACGCAACGGTTGGGTGGATGTCCATCGCACAACCCATATAAATATGGGAGCCATTGGATGGAGGAGGCTCATTGAAATTCAACCAAGAAAAAGCAAGAAACATATTTCAGAGCGAGGATGAGCGAGGAAGGGGCCGAAGCATATAGAAGGGGTGCAGGACGCAGGACTGGAAGTATTTTTGGTGCCGAAGTTTGGGGTTTTGTTGGGTGCACGTATTGTAGCTCAAGCAAGTGGAAACTTGGTCGTAGGTCGTTGTAACAGACCTGTGGGTCACCCAAACCCAAGGTCATTGCAGAAGTGGCAAGGTTGGACTAGAAGACCCGAAGTGAGTGCGTAGGGCGTGAAAGACAATCAAGTGTTGTTTTGTTGTTCATCACACGGTGGTGAAACAGTTGGGTAGGAGGTGGGCGCAGGTGACTTGAGGGGCGCTGCGACCTGACCGAATACCGTGGGCGTTGTGACATGACGATGTGGGAAGGTCGACACAACGGGCTAGGCAGTGTGACACAACAATTAGGAAGAAGTGTGTACAACGATGCACGATGATAGTGGCAGTTCGGGTAAGGTGTGTTGGGCTACACAATAAGCTGGCAAGTGTGCACGGCTTGGGGCAGAAGGGTGTAGGCCGAGATTTTGAAGGTTGCACAACTTGTAAAGTTGTTTTTTACAATTGAATTATAGAATATTTATATTGGGCAGACTCGAATTAATTGGGAGTTGCCCCTGCCACATATGGTGTATGCTTATAAGATTATGATGTTTTATTTCATCTTTTATTAAAGATAAATTGATGAAAGATAATTGAATGTTTTCCATTTCATAATAAACACTTGTCATAAAATTGGTTAAGTGTTGAAGTAGGCGTAGTCCAAGTAC
Source organism: Pinus tabuliformis (assembly GCA_031772625.1). NCBI lineage: Eukaryota > Viridiplantae > Streptophyta > Pinopsida > Pinales > Pinaceae > Pinus > Pinus tabuliformis. The sequence continues at coordinate 2,034,671,097 of CM062818.1, forward strand.
TTGAGTATTGATGAAAAGAAAAAGTACGACGGTGTCGCATCTGCCTATGCGTGGTTGGAAGAATACCACAAGGGTAGGGGCATGACAGTTGGTATCAAATTATTTTTTGTGGAAAGGGGCTTTGGTTGAAGAAGAAGAAGGAATACGATAGGCAGTGGTTGCAGTTGGTATTGGATCTTGGGCACTGTGTAGTTGGTCGCAGTGTGACATTAGGAAATTTGGCAGGGGCAAGACCACACGTCAGGTCTAAAGCTTAAAAAGGAAGTGTATGGTCTTAACATGTTCTAATACAAAGTTGATGGCAGACAAGATGGGGGAACCACAGGTTACAGGTGAGTCGAGCATAAGTCCCAAGACAGTTTTCATGAACAAGATGTTGGATCATTTTGATGAGATAAATTGAAAGATGAGTCTAGTGGAAGCTGAAAATGTTGAACTTAGAGATAAGTTCACAAAGCAGGAAGAGGCTCATGAGAACCTTAAGGTGCAATATGAGTATCTTGAATGGAAGTATGGGAAAACAATGAGTGAAGTCAAGAACTTTGAAGCTGGGAAGGATCAAGGATTAGAAGAGATCACGAAGCTGTGGAAGAGTCTTGATAAGGCTCTCAATGAGATAGCAATTTTGAAAAAAGAAGTTGGGCAGGGACCGGTTGGAGGAGCTACTCACATCAAAGTCAAGGAACTTGGCTCATATCATGAGGTGACGATCATGATGGCACTTGGTAATTTCTTATGGGATATGGAGAAATACTTGGAACGCTTGGGACTTACTAATGAGGAGGGCAAGGTAAAGGTAGTTACTCAATTCCTTACAAAGGATGCCAAGATGTGGTGGTGAAGGAAAGCGGACCAGATTGCACATGTTGAAGCTGAGGAAATCTCTACATGGGAAGAAATGAAGGAAGCGTTGCAAACTCACTTTAGCCCTCAAGATGGGAATTGGGATGCAAGGATGAATATCAAATACATTAAGAAAATATCGAGTCTGCAGGCATATCAATGAGAATTTGTGAGTGTGGTCTTGGAACTACTTGATATGGTGGAGAAGGACAAGGTGTTCAACTTCATCATTGGATTGAAACCTTTGGCACACAATGAGGTGAAGAGGCAAAATATCAAGACACTTGAGGAGGCATTTGTTGCGGTTGATAGGCTGGTGGACCATTATGATGAAGTGGTTGAAGAGAAGAAGAAGAATTCTTATAAACCGAAGGATAAAAGTACAAAGGAGGATCATTCAAAAGCAGGTGGTCAACCAAAGATGAAGAAACTTATGAAGTGTTGGTTGTGCGGAGAAGAGAATACAATGAAGAATTTTCCTGCAAGACCGACTATGGAAGATTTGGAACAATCTAATGGAAAGAAGAAGGAGGAACTAACGATTGGGATGATGCAGATATTGGGTGTTGCATCAGCAACGAAGGCTATCCCAAGGCACGATCCTGAGAGGAACAAATTGGAGTATGTGGACATGAAGGTTAGGAAAGGAACTTTACTCACTATGGTGGACAGTGGTGTGACCCATAACTTCATCAGAGAGGAAGCTGTCAGGAAATTTGGGTTGAAGTTTACCCCATACCTCTTCCTCAATCACGTCATTAAGGAAGGTTTTATTTACATCCATCTGGTGTATCTTCCATCCCATCTGCGCTGACAGTGCCAAAATGGATCTGATTGATGAGTACCTTGCAACAGGATAAAAGGTCTCATCGTAATCAATCCCCTCCACCTGAGAAAACCCCCGGGCCACAAACCTAGCCTTGTGTTTCCCCACACTACCATATGTTGCTTGATTTACCTTGTAAAGCCATCAGGAACTCACCACTAACTTGTGTGCGAGTCTTGGGACCACATCCCAAGCATTCTTCTTGACAATGGAGTCATACTTCTCAACCACGGTATCAACCCAAACCGATTGCTCCACTGCTTCCTCAAAAGAGAATGGTTATGTCTATACACATCCACTCATAAGAGCCATGTATCTAGTGTACCTCCCTAGTGGCCTCCTCTGCCTACGTTGTGATGTGGGTGCTCCCACATTATCTCTAGCATCATGCAATAACCTGTCAGCCTCTCTCATGTACTTTCTCCCATCTTTGGAAGACTCTACATGAGTGGGTTTCTCCACTCCCTAATCCTTGGCATGTGGCTGCTCTACATCAATATGAGGTTCCTCCTTAGGAGCTAAAATCTCCTCAATCGCATGTAAATGAAACTCCCTCTCAAGGGAACATCTCATGGCCTTCTCTCCATCAAATTTTACATCCCTGTGAACCACTATCATCTTGTTGGTTGACAGGCACACCCAATAGTTGTGAGGTGGATCAATGTACCCCACAAATATCCCCAACTCTGTTGTTGGCTCAAGCTTCTTTTGTGCATCTTTGGTTACATGGCAGCAGACCGATGAACCAAAAATGCTAAAGTGAACCACATCTGATTTCTTCCCTGAAAAAGCCTCTTCCGGTGTACTCATCCCAAGAATTCAATGAGGGCTTCTATTCTGCAAATAAACAACTGTGTTGCATGCCTCAGACCACAAGTGTAGTGGTAGGCCTTGATCATGCAACATCGCATGTGTTGCCCCTACTATGCTTATTTTCTTCCTTTCATCCACCCCATTCTACTATGGGTTATGAGTTGTTGTCAACTCTTGTCGAATGTCTTCTACCACACAGAAGTTTTTTAACTCATTTGACACATACTCTCCACTGTTATCACTCCCAAGAAATTTAACCTTCCTACCAGTATCTTTCTCAACCAATGCTTCAAATTCACAAAACTTTGCAAAAGTATGATCTTTTTTCTGCATGAATAAGACCCAACATTTACGATAAAAACAATCAACAAATATAACATAATACATGTGTTTGGTCGTGGATGCTGTCGAGAACGGTCCACACACATCTGAATGGACTTGGTCGAGGATCGCCTGCGCTCGACTGTCTTTGTCGTGAAAGGAAACTTTGGTGTATTTTCCCAAAGTACACCCTTTACATGCGTCAACTTGCTCTAATGTACCTTTAGGAAGACCGTAGAAATTTGTTGCATGATTTTCAAAGCGCCATGATGCAAGTGACCCAACCGCCTGTGCCACAAATTACCGATGTCTCGGCTCTGCACCTTCTCTGCTTTCATGCTCAAGGAAGCACAATATTCTACCTCCAACTTGTAGATATTCTTCAATCAAACCCCCATCCTCTTCACATATCGTGTGGCTATGTGACGAAGGATCGCCTTTCCCTTACTAAAGATCACATCATAGCCTCTATCCTCCAACATGGCAACAAATACCAATTTATTCTTCAAACTAGGAACATACACAACATCTCGCAAAGTGAGGGGAACACCCGACTCCCTCTGAAAGGTAACTGTACAAAGTCCAGTAGCACTATACCTCCCGTCATCACCCATCTCGATATGCATCTGAAGTTCCTTCTCCTCCAAGTTATTGAAGAGATCTTTGTTACTAGTCATGTGGAAAGAAGCTCCACTATCTAGGTACCATACACTACCCATCAACGATGACACCATACATGCGATGAGGGTAAAGTCTAGTTCGAATTGTGAGGTAAGCGCCTAACCTCCTACCGCTCCTCCTGAGGGCTTGTTAGCGGCCTTCATGAGCGGACACTTTGTGGAAAAATGCCCCATATCATGACAATGAAAGCACTTGACTTTCGACATGTCCTTCTTCTTGTCGCCATCACAAGAATCTGATTTGGAATGGGATGCCTTTACCTTCCCTTTCTTTTCCTTACCCGCTACAGCACAATTCTCCTCATCATCAGTCTTTTATAAGGATTCGTATATGATGTTCCTCCAAATCTCTTCTTGCACCAAATATGACCACAATCATTTCCATTCTATTAGCTTCTCCCTCCCGTTGACAAAGTCTTGATAACTCTACCAACTCTTGAGAAGTCCTTGAAGAACTAGGCTCGCCATATTGTCTTCAGCAAAAGTAATCCCGACACTTCCAAGCTCATCCCGACAATGGGTGAACTTGGTCAAGTACTTCGAAATTAAGTCGTCCTTCTCCATCTTGATATTTCTAAGTTTGTCCTGCAATGCCAACTTCCTATGGTCACTGCTATTTTGAAACAAGTTCGTCAATGCCTTCCACATTGAGTATAGAATATCCTTACCATGGAAACTCGAGACAATGTGGTCTCAAACTCCTTCCAGGATAATTCTTCTTGCTTTTTCAACACACTTTATCCATTCAACTAGATCATTAGCATCCGATGCTGGAGGCTTAAGGATGTCACGATCTACGAATTCCTTGAGGCCATTGTCTTCCATCACTGCCTCCATCCTGTCCTTCCAAGCTATGTAATTCGAGCTTCCCTCCAAGGCATACTCAAGTCGCAAATTGTCGAATGACATATTTCTTCTTTGAAGTATGAACTTGAAAATTCAATTTTCCCCTGCACAAAAAACTTGAATTCTCCTCTTATATACTGTCTTCAGCTCCGATACCATGTAGAAAATTTCTACAAATATAGATATGATACTATGTAGATTTTCCTGTAGATTCAACAACTTATGTGATATGCTAAAACACAAGACAAGAATATACTCTACTCTTCAGCAGAAACCAAAATTGATCGATGAAAACAATAAGCAGAAAGAGGAAGAATATCAATCACACATAACAAAATATTTCTCTAGGGAAAGTAACTGCTAAAAACCCCTACTATCTATATTTCATTAACCAGAAGATCTGAGAAGAAAATACAATGCTTGTTCATCCTGAACAATTACTGCACTAGTACAATCTAACTCTCTACCTCACAAGCCAGTTCAAGCCAACACTTAGCCAATTTTGTTACCTTCCAAGTCCATACTTCCTTGTGCAATCGCTAAAGGAACTAACCCATATTTAATTGGGAAATCCACTTTCCATAACTGCGCAATCCAAACACAGGTCCTCAATTGATTGCATGCACCATTTGTACAACTCAGAAAATTGTACAATTGATAGTACATTGTCCTTGAACTCTTATCTCAACCGGGTCTTCCTCTGAACTGACATGCATGAGTTATTTATGAGTAATTCTTTAGTTAACTGGTGTGGTACTAGTGATGCACTGGCGCACTACTCCACTTCTAGACCTCTACTAGTTCCTCCAACACTTAGAACTAGTTTTACTGACTATAACTCAGTTAGACTGAGTTATCTAATTACAACTCCAAAGAACTAAACCCGAGACCCTAAAATCTAGGGATCACTCTACATGACTCTATATAGACTTCCAACTCGAATTTCCTAAGTCAGTTAAGTCAAATTAACTTAATTAACTATTACAAGTTGTTATGAGAATAGAATTATAATTTAATTCAAGGACAAATTAAATTGCAATTTCTTGTTGTTATTTTTAACATTACCCTCTAAACCTTTTATTGCATCCAAGCCTACCTCCGCCTTGTTTCCATCACTGATTTCCCATATCATATTCCCCAACATCCAATGATTGTTTTTCATCATGCTCCTCCATATATATGAGGCTCCATTTATCCTTCTTACCCCCATCCTTAACCATGTCGAGAGGCCTTGTCCCTTCATGTACTTATCTCTAATTATTTCCCCCCAGATGTCATTATCTTTAATTGCCCTTCATAAAAAATTTATGATTAAGGCACAATTGAAGTTGTGAGTATTCAAAATACCCCAACCCCCCTCATCTATCGGTCTAGCAATGGCCTTCGACCTTACTAGGTGAATCTCCCCCTTCAGCTCTGTTCCAGACCAGAGGAATATCACCATTATCTCATCAATCTTATGACAAACCTTTATAGGCAGCAAGAATAGATGAATCTTGTACATAGAGATATTTTGAAGCATAGATCTGACTAAAGCCAATCGCTTGTCAATGTGTTGTTGGCCCATAACACCTCCCATAAGTTTTTCGAAAAATCATGGGGACCCTTCATTTTAATTCTTTTTGAAAAACTCCCTTCTATATTGGCATTTTGGTGATTTTTTATTTCTCTAGCCTTTAGTGCCTGGGTTTGGAATTTTTTGGGTTTGGGTCATATCTTGGATTTCTGCAATGGTTGCCTTATTTGTTTAATGATTTCCTTCTACTTTCATAATGACATCGACAATGTAGTACCTTCAAATACCACATCACCTTACATTTAATGTTTCATCACAATAGTTGCTTGTCTCCTCCACATGACCTCATAAATAATTCCACCTTAAGAATTTAAGGTAAAGATGATAAAAAAAGGGAGTTGTCTATAGTGCGACTTTTTGGAGTTTTGAGTGCCGAAATCCAGTGGAAAATTTTGAAGTGAAATCTTGATTTGTGTTATTTAAACTAGTTTTTTGACTATATATCTGGATTCAACACCATTAAAAACCCTTAGGGCACTTCTATTTTGTAGGGTTTACTCATCAATCTTGTTATTTCAATGAATTCCTGCCAGATTTTAGAAAAATCAGAACAAAAAAATCCACTGGAAAAACTTCCAAAAAATCGCACTAAACACAACTCCATAAAAAATTTACATAGGAATGAAACGTGAACTTTATAAAGTGATAGGGTTTATATTCATTGGAAAACTTCATAAAGTGAACTTTATAAAGTGATTGGGTTTATATTCATTGGAAAAAGGGCTTAAGTTTGTAATTTATTTGTAAACACAAAGCAAATGAACTTCCGTGAAGCTACGTCAATCATAAACAACTCAAATGCCAACACAATATATCACCCCATGTGCACACGACCATCATCCCATTTATGCCAACACACAATTCAAATCCCGCGAGAGCCATAGGTCTTGGTGTTATTTTGCATGATGTATTGCATGTGGGATAATAATAATTTTTTTATGTTTTGCCACATTGATAGTTTTATCCACCATTCGAGCATCAACAATGCCACTTAACCATCAACGTTTACACATTTCCCGCATTACATTCCTTTCTGAACGTTTAATCCAACCGTATATATGAATCATGGTTGTTTTATTTATGTGAAATATATCTTTGATTTGCAAAAGGACGTGCCATGATAAACGAATTCTATGCAAATAAATCCTTTTGCTATCAAAAAATTCAACAGTGCGCCGATAGATGTGGGATCTTAAAAAACCAGATTACCTCTATCTCGTCATTCAATCCCAACAAGTCCTGCAATAGTTGCTTTTAAAATTGTAACCGAGAATGTCGATTTCATCCAAAGAACGTCGGGTAAATATGAACTTATTAATGATCACAGTTAACGCAAGTCTATATTGGATGGCAGGGACTGCGAGCTAGAGAAAAGGATTTAGTATCCAGATGCGCATTGTTGGCAATTCAGGATCACTACACAAGTGGCATCAATCTCGAAAAGGACTCTATCAGTTTTCATGGCGCATGCACAATTTGGGAAATGCCGATGTTAGTGCAGAACCACCATTCGTTGCCAGACTACTAAAGAGATGACAGAGCATTAAAACAAATTGAGATCGTGTTGAGCAAACCATAAAAGATTAATGGTCAGCCTACATGAGAGATTTTGGCTCGGTGGCAAGATAAGACTGCACCGCTGCATTATGGATGGAATGGATCCAATTATGCTCCAAAAACGAAAACGCAAGGGATAACTCCCGCCTGTATTTCTAGCCTGTATGTTTAGCTCATCATCATTGGCCGAACGATCCACTTTGTTAACTCTGCCACAAACACCATTATTTAACCGTTCTCCACCCAGTCGACTAGGGAGCGTCAAGGCAGATTGGAGGAATTCAGAGGCCAGCGGGTACGAAACCTGGACTGCGGAACTTTGAGCAATGTGGAACCATGATGCAGTTCCAGGAGGCATATTGATGGCATGTTTTTCTAGACGAATCTTACAAAGTATTTTTTTATCCCTGAAAGATTTTCTGGGGAGGTAAAATTTTATTTCGTTAGAATGACCTGAAGTTTACAGTCATTTTAATCAGAATTTCACAGGGAACAATGGCGAAATCAAAATCTCTAAGCAGCGAATTTGAAGATTCCCAGCGAAGTAGAATCTTTAAAGAATCTTGAGAGAATCTTCCAAATTCCTTGGAGGTTGAAAATCGACAGAGTCAGAATGCAGCCGAGTTTACACTCAAAAGTCTCATAATCTCGCAAGGATCATGATGGAAAGATCATATTTGTGATTTGTGTTGCAGATCTCAAGTCATCTTAAAGAACAGAATCTTTGGAGAATCACGGGGAATCTAAAAGGTTCCCAAAGGCCCAGATTTTGACAATGTCTGAATTTGAAAAATGGATAGTCGATTTTACACTTCTTGACGACAAAAATTTAGTGGTGCGGTCAATTTTTAAAGATGAGCCTTCCATTTTTCGGCCAACTTTAGAGGTAAAGGGACATGAATCAGTCATGTCATGTTTTCCTTCATAATAGTGGAGATGATGTATTATGTTTAAAATCCTTGATTGATGTTATGTTGCGGGATCATTATTTCCACCTTAGGTGAGATGTATTTAGCTTGTATTTCTATGCATTGTTGTTGAGATCCTCGTGTAACCATGTTGAAGGGATACTCATTGCCACATTGTGTGAGATCATGTTAAGTTGTCATGCTGAGAGGAATCCTTCTTGAGTGAGAAGTCTTGTAAGCGGAACGTCTCGTGGAGAGACAAACCACTCTTGTTTGAGGGTGTATGTCCTTGTTATGACAAAGAGTCTTCCATGTACATCATAATCATTTCCAACAGTATATGAAGCGGCCTCCACCATCTTGACATTGAGCCCAGAGACGTAGTCCACACTGGACTAATTCTGTTATCAAATGTGTCGTGTTCTTGGGTTTCCTCTTGTTTAAGCGTGCACATGTGGTTCTTTATGATCTTTTAAATGCAATTCTAACAACATCACATAAGTAAAAGATCTTGGATAATCCCGGTAGCCGAAGGAACCCGGATCAAGTTTGGTATTAGAGCGGTCTTCTCGCTGATGTGAATAGCGAGTGTGAACGACTGAACATGCAACAGTGGAGGATGACAAAGAAATGTATGAGGCATTACTAAGGATGTCCAAAATTGTGGACATAATGTATGAAGCTTATGAGAAGAGAATAGAGGAATGAGAGGAAGAAAGAGAAGATGATGATGCTCCATCTACCCCATCTAGTTAAACATTCATCACCCTCATCATCTTCTCATCATTCGAATTACGAGATCAACCAGAGCCTTCAAGAAGATAACGCTAAATTGAAGATGCTTCTACGAGAAGAGAAATAGGAAAAGCAACGATTGCAGCTTCAGTTGCATGCCACGGAAGAGGCCCTAGAAGAATTGAAGTGCAACCACCAGAGTCTTCAAGCAGAGCATGCTGAATTAAGGAAGCTTCTACAAGAAGAGAGAGAGGAGAAGCAGAGACTGCATCTTCAGTTACGAGCCACGGAAGAGTCCTTCGAGGAGTTTAAGTGCAAAGAAGGCTAAGAGAAGCCCTCGTCACCTATTTGTGAATCAACAATGGAGGTAAACAATGTCGATCATTCTTCAGTTTCATTTCCACATGATGTTCTTTCTGTTGGAAATGTGGAGGTACCGATTACAACAACTGGCATGGGACTCCTTACCAAGATGGGGTACAAAGGAGGAAGACTTGGTATTGACAGCCAAAGCATCATTCAGCGATTGGAGGTCATGCAAAGACCTCGATTTGCAGGTTTGGGATACACCGAAGGAGAATGCTCAATGTTGTCAAAATCTTTCGAGACATTTTTGAAATTGTCGAGGAAAGAGAATGATGGGAACACATCACCATCATCCCATGGCAGTGCACATTACAAAGAAAGAGTTAAGGCAAGCTCTCATCACCATAATTGCACTAGAGACAACTAGGAAATGTATAAATATTATCAATATTCCAAAGTTCATTTTTATTACAAGCATGTTGTTAATGATGAACATAAATCATGGAATCGAAAAACATGTAGTTTTTGTGGTTTACATTGTTAGAGTCAGTCTTGAGCCCTCCATCAGCGATCGAAGCTCTTTGCATTTGCATAAGTAGGTGTCTCATCGGTGTCAATTTTTGCATCCCATTAGGCATGCCATAACCCTGATGGAGGAGCTGGTGTATTTATACTCCTCTTGGCATTGCTGGATCAAAGTCATTTCAGTGCTTAAATCTCTTTCAAGCTTTGTCTTGTCTTGTCTTGAGGTCAAATTCCTAGGTCTAGGGTTTTAGTCAAGTTTGCTTACAAGGTCATGTCTCTGAAAGTCAATAAGTGCTCAGCAAGCCAGAGGGATGTTTGTAAAGATGTTTCTTCGAAATTTTTATCTTGTACAGTTAATGTTCACCTTGGATTTAAAAACTCTGTTTTTAAAGCCAAGGTCATTTTAAATTTTTGTAAAAAGTGATGAAATTTCAAAAGACTTCAAAAGGGCAGCAGTAATCGTGGTCCCCTTGCCAAGATCCCTCAAATGATCTCCCTGCAAAAAGAATCAAGTCAAAGAACTAAATGAGTCAATTTCAGGACAAAGGAAGCCAAAAAGTCAGTTTTATAAAGTGTCAATGAGAGACTTTAGAAAGTGGGTTTGAGCATGAAATTTTTTCAAATGGAGTTTATAAAAACCCAATCTCCCTCCTTTTACTCTCATTGTGCATCCAAGTCATTGGCAAGTGAGAGTGAGCAAGTATCCAAGAGCTTTGGGCAAAATCTGGTCAAATTCGGGCTCAAGAGAGGCGCGCGACCCGTCAGGCCAGGCGCGCGACCCGTCAGGTGCGCGACCCGTCAGCGAGCATCCAGCAGTGTTGTTTTGTAACGGGCGCGACCCGTTGGGTAGGGCGCGCGACCCGTCAACGTTTCCCCTGCAAACTCAACTCAAAATCGCTCAAACTCCCTCCAAATCTTCAAGTTGTTTGAGGTAGGCCCTCTACACTTCAATTTGGTTGTTGGTTATGATTGAAGGCCCTCATGCTTGTGTTTAAGAATCAAATTGTGCAAGTGGAAGAGGCTTCATATGACTGCAATATTAATGGTTAAAATGTGCTAGGGTTTGTGTTGTTTCAAGGTTTTTTCCCTTTGTAATTGTTTCCCTCCTTCCCCTTTCCACTCACATTTGTATTTATATCTATTTTCCCATACTATTTTATAAATAAAATGCAAACCCTCCCCTCTCCCTAATCACTAAAAATGCAAACCCTACCCCTCTCCCAAAGCATCAAAAAACTCAAACCCTAATCTTGCTGCACCATATGCATGTGTAAACACAAGAATTTGTTGGTGAATATGTAAAGAGTTTTGTAAATATGTTTCCCTATCTTCCCCTGTTAATGCATGTATTCATATTCCCATATGTTCACTTTCTATACATGTATTCCCATATGCAGTGATTTTTGCAAATGATTTCCCAATATTCCTGATTATAAACATGTATTCCTATATGCAATAATTGTTTGCAATGTTTTCCTTAAATTCCCTGTTATATTCATATATTCCCAATTCCTTGTAAAAAGGTCCCTCCCCTAACATTTCCCTCATGTCCTTGTCCCCTTGAAACAGCATAGAATTCAGCACTTTTAAAGGCAGAAACAGCAGTACATTTTGTCCACTCTGCTCCTCAAACATGTCAGAAACCGAAACATATGAGCAGAGTGATGACCAAGCATCAGTGTCCGAGATTGAGGTACAGAGGAGGCCACATAAGGGTGGAAAGGGTGGACATCATAGGCGAGAGGAGCCTACATCTTTAGTAGAATTACAGGCCTGTCCTATGGTAGTCTCTTGCTTTCAGTATATGTCATGTTATGAGTTTTGTGAGAGGATCTCTCGTATTCAGCACCACAGAGAGTTGGCTCGCCTGTTTGTTTTAGACTTGCATGATGGACATGTCAACCTTGCCGAGGTAGATTTCACATTGACACCTGAGGTGATTGCACAGGCCACAGGGATACCTAATGTTGGAGAGGTATGGAATAAACGCAAGGTGCTGGACAGTGTTCATTTTGAGCCTTTGGTTAGACCAGCACTCATGAGACACTTGACAGGAGTGTTTCCCTTCAGATTTCTCAAGAGTGAGTATGCTCCCATCATGAGGCTCATCATGCATTATTTTACTTGTGAGGGCAGATTTTCACAAGTATATTCATACCATATTCACCTCTTGATGCATTTCACCCGAGTGAGGATGATGAACATCCCTGTTTTCTTCTACCAGAACATTGAGAAGATGGTGTCCATGATGCAGAGGAAGAGCCCGGCACAGCAGTACAGGAGCCTTTATCATTATGGTTTGATTCAGCTAGTGGTATTGCATCAGTTGGCTCAGAAGGGCATCTCATGGGAGGAGTTCATCTCTCGTGAGTTTTTCACAGTACCACCTTGACCACATCATGAGGTTGTTCACGAGGAGGGAGGACCATCACAGCAGCATGACATCCCTGTCATTAGACATGTCAGCTCCTCACCTCTGGTTACTTATTAGAAAGGCCCGAGGGCCTTATTTGCAGCAGCTAGGCGAGTACTATCTCCACAGCAGGTGGAAGGGGTCTCGCCTTCATCATCGGCTCAGCGAGTGTTATCTCCACATCAAGTGGAAGGGGCCTCGCTTTCTTCACCAGCACAGGTACCAGGGAGGGGCACACAGCCCATGATTGATGAGGGTCCATCAGGAGTTCCCGATATTGAGCTTGTTGATCTTGAGGCCAGTTCTCCTAGCCAAGAGGCAAAGGAGATCATTCAGCATCTCAGAGCTGAAAATGATGCCTTGCAGAGGAGATTAGAGGGGGCACAATGGACCATCACATACCTCGATCAGCGCAACAAACAGTTGGAAGATGAGCAAGCACTTGATGAGTTGTGGAGGATTCGTAGTGACCGAGTCTTGAACCGAAGAAGACCCGGTGATCCATTGCCCGCTGACCGAGAGTCCATGCTCATCCAGGAGAATGCACACTTGGAGAGGCTGTTGGCTAAGGCCAACCAAGAGAAGAAATTGCTGAGGAACATGAAGAACCATTACTGGGCAAGAATGCATGTGTGTAAGGCAAAGATGAAGATGTTTCAAAGGCGGCTGACTGAGGCACTAAAACGGAGAAAGAAGACCAATCCACTCCGTATCTTAGTTGAGGCTTCCCTCAAAGATCAAGGCACTAATTAGCCCAGCCACAGCACAAATCCCAAAAAAAATTGAGAATTTCGGGTGAATTTTGGCATTTTTTGGCAATTTGCAGGTTTTTCCCATTAACGGGTCTCACCCCCCGTGTGACCCTTCATCATGGCAACTCAGTTTGGCAAAAACTCAGCATTTCTAGATTTTTCATGCAAAGTTACACATGCCTATGGATGGACTTGAGATTTTATGGAGTTTTGGGCCTCCAAAAAGTCAAAAAACTAGCAAAAAATGACTTTCTGCCCCTTTTTTGAATTGCAGAAAGCAGTCTTGGGAGATTTGATTTTTGACTAGGCAAATGAGCTCCAAATTCAGAAATTCCAGTTGGGTTGGAAAGTAGACTCACAGACCTTTCCAACAAGCCTACTCTTGCTCAATTTGGACACATGTAAGTGCCCCAAACATGGCTCCAAAGGCGCGCGACCCGTTAGGCAGGGGCGCGCGACCCGTCAGGCAGGGGCGCGCGACCCGTCAGGCGGATTTTGCCAGAATGCACTGTACAGCCCAGAAAACGCAGATTTGACTTAGTTTGACTTTTTGGGGTGAATTTTGATTCTCTTTGATGTAATTATTGTACTTGTAAGGCACTTTTACTCTCATGTAACACTTCTAGAAGATTCATTCATGTAAAGGGTAAATATTAAATGAATGAATTGGTTTCCTAGCTTATAGAAGCAAGTTGTTTTGACTGCCTAGTTTGTAGTGCTTAGTTTAGAAGTGGTTGAAACAGCTCCTAGGATAGTGAGCTCGACCCATGGAGGCAGGGAAAGAGGTTAGATCATCTATATTATGTACTTTCTTGCTCATTTTCATGGTTGGACTCTTGAGGGAGAAACTATCATTGTATTATTCACTGTATCTCTGCAATTTTTGGCTAAGGAAGACCAGGGTTTTGCAGTCCTCTTTGGGATTCTTGTGGACTCATGTGTTGATGGTGTGTTTCTAAATGTACTTGTAAGTGTGTTATGTGACTCATTTCCTTTCTTTTACTTCTGCATATTAAACAAATGAAGTGTTAAAGTATGAATTCATGCATGCCATGCTATGCTTTTAAGTTTGTTTAATTTCTATGTTTTCTACTGTCTAAAGAGAATTCAAAGTCATTGTTTGCTCTCTTTAGCTCCTCATCTTTCATTCCTGATCATCCATCTCAATCAAAGGCATCAATATTGTCTCCTACCTCGCCCTAAGGAACCCCCTGCAGAAACTGCATCCAATCCCCGCACCCAAAATTGCACTCTCCTCAATTTGCCACCAAAAACCCAAAAAAAACCCCAAGTCAACCTTTCTAATCAGTTTACTAGCCTAAAATTAGTGTTACCTTATTGGTCATCTCATCCATTGAAGATTTTACCGTGATAGACCGGAGAGAGCCTTCTCCTGCCCCGTAGGGCTAGCTACGAGGCTAAATGGTTTGATGTTGCCTTGAGGTTCACCTTTCTCAGCCTGAGGTGAAATTTCAAGCGCTAACATACATAACCATGTGTTTGTTGAGTGCTGGAAGAGAATGGCAGCATGAGAAAGGATGACGCATGAAAGGCCTTCTCCACAACAGGGAAAGAAGCATGTTAAGTAGGTCTGGAGGAAGAAGACTTATTGTAGTCATTATAATAGAGGTGGTCATCAAAGAGCCATGTGTTGGAGGCTCCATCAAGAGAAACACCTTAAGGACAAAGCGCCCATGCAAAAACAAGTTGAAAAAGTTGATCGACAAGCAAAGCCACCACAGGTAGATGACCCATTCACTTTGATAAGTGAGAGATGGTTTTTCTAGATGTGTTAGCTTGTTGTGGTCGTATTTTTGTAAATCATTTGTTTCAATTTACATTGTAAAAGTGATGATGTGTTTTCCATCACTTTTTGAAGCAACAATGATGTTTTGGCCTTGTGTTGATAGCTGAGGTATTGTTTGCATTTTGATGTAAACTTGACCACAGAGTATGTTTTATAAACTCGCGGCAAGTATGGGATGCTTTGGTCATAATTGGTCATGTATTTAAGCATGTAATTTGCAAAAGATTATACTACAGGTTTGCAGAGGATGTAGGTGTCAGTTCATCAATTATGGCTCCGAAGAACAAAGGTGAAGGAGAAGGAAGGGTGACCTATCATGACATTTGTAGTGCAGACAATGTACGAAGCAGTTGCAGATTATGTTCATGTTTTAGGAGGACCAAAAGCTCCTCAGCGGGGAGGAATGATCCTGGTGGCTCTAGACACACTAAGAGGACAAAGAGGGTGTATAATAGCTCAAAATTCAAAGTGGTCAAATTCCTTTCGAACCAGAACCAGAGTGTAGTGCTCGTCGTCCTAATTCCAATGATGTGAACGACACTCAAATCTGAGCTCGTATGAGGGAGTTGAGCCAGTCAAAATTTTGGTCAAAGTGGGCATGTGGGCCAAGTTTAATGGTTCTACAAATTGACAGAGACCCGGTGCATGAAATCCGGCCACCGGGTGGAAAAAATTGTCGAACAGTTAATTTATCTAATAACCCTTATTTTAGAGAAAAATTAAAAATAACATTGTTTGTTATTAAAACAAAAAAAAATAATTAAAAAAGGAAAAGTATGGGGGGTACATTGTCACCCCCTCCACCCTCGCTCCACAATACCACAGTTACACATATTTGGGGTAGGAGTCCATCTGACCGGGAACCTCACCCTGTGGCCCATGCCACCGAAGTCAACGTCGGGTCCAGCGGGGCTCGAACCCACCCGACCCACGTGGGTCGGCCCCTGCTGGGCAGCCCCATATTTTAACACAAACCATTTTAAATGTAATGTCAAAATATTTTTTGGAACCTCACGTGACTACCACTAATTGTTATTAAACCGCCACCAGTTTGTAATAATAACATGCCAAAAACATACATCTGTCGGTCAAAAAGGTTAACACACTAGTCTATGCTGGGGGTCAGCGAGTTTGCACGCACAACCTCTCACCTCTATTTCTAGCTCATCACCTAATCCAGGTGGATGTTGGTGGCCACCCACCTATCCCACTTGGACCCCCACAATTGTCTCTTTCAGTTTTTCATTTTCCTTAATTGTAGCACAATTTATTATTTTTAGATGTTTTTTTTCGGTCCTGAACTTCCAAAGCCGTTTTCAGGCCCTAAACGAAGTTTTGTGGGAAACCTGGGAGAAACATGGATCCATGGACTGATGTTTCTCATCCCAAAGTTGTAGTCCTTGGATAGATATTTCTAACGAGGTATTGTGCGCGTCAAACGGAGATCGTATGCCAAAGTTACGACCCTGGGAATTTGGTGTACCAATTTACCCAAAACGAGGCCCACAGTTTGGCATTTCATCTCCTAAGGTTAAGTTTTTGGATGTTTAGGGTTTTCCATTATTTCTCAACAATAAATAGGCCTTCGAGCTACCATCACCCTAGCTGGTTTATTTCCATTTCTGTTTGTAAGCATATTTCAGTATTTTATATTAATGAAATGAAGTATTATTTCTGCTGCATCTCTGTATTTCTGGTTAATTTTGTACTTTATTGCGTTCCTATTTAAATCTGGATCAGTGGTATCAGAGTGGTCTGTTCTTTCTCTGTTTGTCTTTGCATGTCCCCAACGAGGTCGAGATATAAGGAGTTAGGGCTTGAACTGGTCGAACCTTTGCAAGACCAGCCTCGCGTATCCCGACGACCTCCCATGGCGGATGAAAAGAAAAACGAGGGGGAAAGAGATCCTATCAAAATCTTGTTCGAAGAAGCCCTTGAGCGACAAAGGAACACGATGACAAAAAACTTTGCCCAGATCCTTCAGCGGCTACCCAGAGGTGACGCATCGGCTTCCAACAGCTACTCTGGAAACGCCACACCCTTTTTAAGGTACAAGTTAACTTTGAAATCCCCATATTTGAGGGTCAAATAGACACAGATGTCGTAGATAAATGGCTAAATCTTCTAGAAGGGTATTTTTTTGTTCATGATTTTTCCAGCCAACAAAAGATCACTTTCGCTCTTCTCAAAGCTGCCCCCCACGTCAAGGACTAGTGGGAAACCTACTGCGAGCAGAAGGATGAAAGTACGAACTCACTGTTTTTAGCCTCTCCCACTTGGAATTCATTCCAGGACACCATCAAGGAGCAGTATTACCCTGTCAAAAGCTATGAGGACAAATACATAAAGTGGACCACGCTGCGGTAGGGAAGGGACCAAGATGTCCCGGAGTTCACAAATATTTTTCATACCCTTTGCACAAAGTGTATCAAGGATTATGAGCTACATTTGGTACTCAAATACCGTAGCTGCCTACACAGGTACATCTAAGATGAGATGGAGTTCCTAAGCATCTCCTTGCTCGGCACTGCGTACCGATACACTGCCAAGATCGAGGAGAAGTTTAAACAAAAGAAGCGAGACTTTGGATCTGCGAATCCGAAGAACAAAGGACAAAGCCAAGGTGGGGTGACCCAAGACAATCCGTCGAAGCCGCAAGAAAAGAAAAACACCACGAAGTCAAAGAAGGACACAGGAAACTGGTGTGAGTTCCATAAGATCCCCACTCATAACACAAGTGAGTGTTAGACCAAATAGTCGCTGGTGGCCGAGTTGAAGGCTTAAGAATTAGATGCATGTTCCGACCCTAAGTCAGAACCCGACAAGGGGAATGACAAAGGGAAGCAAATCATTGATGCAGAGCCCAATGCCACTGTTGCCACCACCAAGGTCCAAAAGAATGAGCCAAAGATCCAGATGAGGGGGAGCGTCTTTTCCACTCATAGATGTGGGTGAAGGGTTCACCGCTACAATTCATTGTTGACAGTGGGAGCCAAAAGAACCTCATTTCAGCAGAGGTCGTGAAGCGGTTGGGCCTACCGACTACACCACACCCACAGCCGTACAATATCGGGTGGCTTCACCAAGGACGAGATCTTTGAGTCCACCAGTAGTGTCGCCTTCCCTACAGCATCAAGCCCTTCACAGATGAGGTATTGTGTGATGTTGCACCTCTTGATGTTTGTGATGTACTATTAGGCCAACCATACTTATGGAGGCGACATGCTGTGTATGAGTCAAGGCCTCACGTTGTTATTATTTCTTTGGGTAATTCATTATACAGGATACCGGAGGTAGCCCCACCTACTGCCACCTCTTTGATCACTGCTAAGAAATGCAGCAAGCTCATCTCCCAGACTAGGAAATTCATTTTCTGTCTGGTTCGCTCCCATAGTAAGGGAAGATCGTCGCCACATCCATGACCCTCGCGAAGGGTTCCCCCACGCAACAACAACAGTAGAGGGATACGGTCATGAAATAAGACAGGAACATCTTCTCCTCACCCATAGGGGTACCGTTGCACTGTTAGGTCAAGCATTCATTCGCTCTAATCCTAGATCATCTCTACCCAACGGGTCGATATATCGCTGCTCCATTCTGGAAATTTCCAAGTACAAGCAGCGACAAGATCAACATCAGGTACCACATAAGTTTCAAGTGGGCAACAAAGTCTGGTTGCATCTATAGAAAGAACGCCTTATAAGAGCCCATTAGAAGCTCGGACCACTTCGATATGGTCCTTACACTAGTACCAAGGCTGTGGGAAACAATGCTTTGGAGTACGGCATTCCCCCATTCCTTCGCTCGCACCGAGTGTTCAATGTGGACCGCCCTCGACCAAGCTTCCCACCATTAATGAACACATCAGAGGTTGCAAAACAGCTCACCAGGGACCAAGTTCAGCAGAAGTTTCCTCATCTCATGGAGGAACTCAACGCAATGGGGACCATTGCTTCCTAAGGGGGGAGGAATGATCCAGGTGGATGTTGGTGACCACCCACCTATCCCACTTGGACCCCCACAACTTTCTCTTTTAGTTTTTCAGTTTCCTTAATTGTAGCACAATTTACTATTTTTAACAATTTTTTCGGGTCCTGAACTTCCGGAGCCGTTTTTAGGCCCTAAACGACGTTTTCTGGGGAAACTAGGAGCAACATGGGTCCATGGACCGATGTTTCTCTTCCCAAATTTATAGTCCTCGGATAGATCTTTCTAACGAGGTATTGTGCACATCAAACGGAGATCGTATGCCAAAGTTACGACCCCGGGAAGTTGATGTACCAATTTACCCAAAATGGGGCCCACAGTTTGGTGTTTCATCTCCTAGGGTTAGGTTTTTGGATGTTTATGTTTTTCCATTGTTTCTCAACAATAAATAGGCCTTCGAGCCTCATTGTAAGACAGTTCAGAGGCATGTATCCACCACATCTCTTCTCAGAGATAAGCTACGATCGCCCTAGCTGGTTTATTTCCATTTCTGTTTGTAAGCATATTTCAGTATTTTACATTAATGAAATAAAGTGTTATTTTTGCTACATCTCTATATTTCTGGTTAATTCTGTACTTTATTGCGTTCCTGTTTAAATCTGAATCATCACCGTTGGACCAACAGTCCACTTTTTTAACTCTGCTCCAAAAAGCATTATTTAACCGTTCTCCAACCAGTCGACTAGGGAGTGTCAAGGCAGATTGGAAGAATTCGGAGGCCAATGGAGCCATGAGCGGGTACGGAACTTGGACTGCAAAATTTTGAGCAATGCGGAACCGTGACATAGTTCCAGGAGGCAGATTGATGGCATGCCTTTCGAGACGAATCTTACAGAGAATATTCATTTATGTCTGAAAGATTCTCTGGGGAGGTAAATTTTTATTTCGTCAGAATGATGTGAAGTTTACAGTCATTAACCAGAATTTCATAGGGAACGCAATGGTGAAATCATAATCACCATTTGAGCAGCAAATTTGAAGATTCCCGACAAAGTAGAATCTTTAAAGAATCTTGAGGGAATCTTCCAGATTCCTTGGAGGTTAAAAATCGACAGAGTCAGAATGCAGTCGAGTTTACACTCAAAAGTGTCATAATCTCGCAAGGATCATGATGGAAAGATCATATTTTTTATCTGAGTTGCAGATCTCAAGTCATCCTAGAGAACAGAATCTTTGGAGAATCACGGGGAATCTAAAAGGTTCCCAAAGGCCCAGATTTTGACGGTGTCAGAATTTGAAAAATGGATAGTCGATTTTACACTTCTTGGCGACAAAAATTCAGTGGTGCGGTCAAATTTTGCAGATGAGCATTCCATTTTTCAGCCAACTTCAAAGGTGAAGGGACATGAATTAGTCATGTCGTGTTTTCCTTCATAATTGCGGAGATGATGTATTATGTTTGAGATCCCTGATTGATGTTATGTTGCGGGATCATTATTTCCACCTTAGGTGAGATGTATTTAGCTTATATTTCTATGTATTGTTATTGAGATCCCTGTGTAACTATGTTGAAGGGATACTCATTGCCACATTGTGTGAGATCATGTTAAGTTATCATGCTGAGAGGAAGCCTTATTGAGTGAGAAGTCTTGTAAGCAGAACGTCTCGTGGAGAGACAAGCCACTCATGTTTGAGGGTGTATGTCCTTGCTATGACAAAGAGTATTCCATGTACATCATCATCATTTCCAGCAGTATATGAAGCGTCCTCTGCCATCTTGACACTAAGCCCGGAGACGTAATCCACACTGGACTAACTTCGTTATCAAATGTGTCGTGTTTTTGGGTTTCTTCTTATTTAAGCATGCAAATGTGGTTATTTATGCTCTTTTAAATGCAATTCTAACAACATCACAGAAGTAAAGATCTTGGATAATCCCGGTAGCCGAAGGAACCCAGATCAAGTTTGGTATCAGAGAAGGTCTTCTCGCTGATGTGAATTGCGAGTGTGAAAACCTGAATGTGCAACAATTGAGGATGACAAAGAAATGTATGAGGAATTACTAAGGATGTCCAAAATTGTGGACATAATGTATGAAGCTTATGAGAAGAGAATAGAGGAAAGGGAGAAAGAAATAGAAGATGATAATGCTCCATCTACCCCTTCTAGTGAACATTCATCGCCCTCATTGTCTTCTCATCATTCGAATGACGAGATCAATCGGATCCTTCAAGAAGATAACGCTGAATTGAATATGCTTCTATGAGAAGAGAAATAGGAGAAGCAATGATTGCAGCTTCAGTTGCATGCCACGGAAGAGGCCCTAGAAGAATTGAAGCACAACAACTAGAGTCTTCAAGCAAAGCATGCTGAATTAAGGAGGCTTCTACAAGAAGAGAGAGAGGAGAAGCAGAGACTGCAGCTTTAGCTACGAGCCACAGAAGAGGCCTTGGAGGAGTTGAAGTGCAAAGAAGGCTTAGAGAAGCCCTCATCACCTGTTTCTGAATCAACAATGGAGGTAAACAATATCGATCATTATTCAGTTTCATCTCCACGTGATGTTCTTTCTGTTGGAAATGTGGAGCTGTCGATTACAACCATTGGCATGGGACTCCTTACCAAGATGGGGTACAAAGGAGGAGGACTTGGTATTGATGGCCAAAGCATGACTCAGCCATTGGAGGTCATGCAAAGACCTTGAATTGCAGGTTTGGGATACACCGAAGGAGAATGCTCAAAGTTGTCAAAATCTTTCAAGACATTGTTGAAACCGTCGAGGAAAGAGAATCATGGGAACTGTTAGCACTCCAAGAAACTCTCCTATGGTTGCAGCTCGGAGATGCCTGGTAACATATAATCTTCAATATTGTTCTCTGAACTATTGAAATGAAAGATGGTTTGGATCAAGCCAGATTAACCATTTCAACTCTGTTTTTACTCAAGACATGCATGAATACCCTCAGCTTTACAAGGCTTTAGACCACTAATGCTCAATAGTTTGTAGATTTAATGAATGGATGGAGAATACCTACTATACCAGCAGATGCATATATAAACACATATGAATGGCCAACTATAGGAAGTAAAAGAAGCTTGCAAATCTAATTTATCAACGCAGAGATAAGATGACAGTTATCTGGCGTTAGACACAGAAGAAACATGAACAACCTGTTCAAGTGCAAGCTTGGAACAGAAGAGAAAATGGAAATTGAACATATAACAATAAAAGAAGCTTATATTGCTAGAATGAAGACGAGAAGCTTGAGTAGCAAAGTCTCAATAGTCTCCAGAAGTTGAACCTGTGTTACATCTTGTTTTCAGCTATTTATAGCTTGTTTACAATGGTCCTGAGCCTTTTGAGGCTTCAGGTGTCTTAATCTATCCCTCTATCTTGTTTAACTAATTGATTCCCCCAATAGGCAGGCATGGCCCGACGGTTTTCCTCTTCTGACAAAGGAATAACCGCATTAAGATATTTTGGGTAGTTGTTGTGCTATCTGGGAGCTCTATCGTGCCAGAGATGCCCCACAATCATTTTGTTTGTTTGCTGAGCTGTGCTGTCGATGCCCATGATTGCTTCTTGGCCTCTGTCTCCTGGAATTTATTTCCCGACCTTTGTTTATGTGATAGAATGGGTCTTCGGGCCTCTGTTATCTTCTAAATGCAAACGGGGACTGCTTTCTGTTATAACGGAGAAATGATGCAACTATGAGAAATCCTGCCAAACCTTCAACGTTTCAGACTTCAAAAGTCCTTAAACATGGCATATATATCTATCGGGTCCGCCCTTTGGGTCGCTGTCGCCTATCGCAAATGGCATGGTCCCTTTGTTCCCTTTGTTCCTTTTGTTCCTTGAAATACTTGAAAAAAAACACGGGAAATACATGAAAAAGGCCTCCCTCCGGACTTCAAATATTATAGATTTCATTTCCGAACCCTTTCGGGTCCGGGCTTCATCGCTATTGGCGCTACCGAGTTCCCCTTTGTATTTCATTATATAACGAAATACATTGAAAATGCATTGAAAATGGGCTTTGGCGGACGTGAAAGATTATACATTTTGCTTCTGAAACCCATCGGGTCCGGGTCTTATCGCATCGCGCACATATACATGTAAAGGTTGTGCCCCTTGGTTTTCCCGATTGTGATCCGCCGATGCGATGTGGGCCGTCGATCTGCGCGCGCAATCGACGGTCCACGTTGAATCGCCGATCGCGATCGCTCATTGCATACTGTCTGCACCGATAACCTCTGACTCGCCTCCCCAACTGCGATCCACCGATGTGATATCCGCCAATGCGATGTGGGCCATTGATCTGAGTGCGCAATTGACGGTCTTCGTTTAATCGCCGATCACCATTGCCCTCGCCCCTTGGTTTCTGCCGATTGCAATCCGCCGATGCGATGTGCCGACCCGATCATTGGCAATCGCTGATCGGCGATGTCTTGCACCTATTGCCACTACCTGCTTGTGCCAATTGCGATTTGCCGCTTAGATCTAGGCTATTGATCAGCCAGATCTAACGGCTGCTGTGATTTGGACTATTTTTCATGGTTTTTCATGGGTTTGGAGTGTTTTCGCCTCCCGATAGTGTATTTCCGCCCTTCCAAGGGCTCTTGGCATGCGATGGTCTTGACTTTGAATGGTCCTTAAGAGGCTTTTGAAGACTTCAAGAGCATATATGGGTCCATTGGCATGCTTTTAAGCAAATTTGGAGACTTTGGGGCATATTTGGATCCATTTTTTGGGCCATTTGCCAACAAGGCTAACAGGAACACATCACCATCATCCCATGGCAGTGCACATTGCAAAGAAAGAGTCGAGGCAAGCTCTCATCGCCATAATTGCACTAGAGACAACCAGGAAAGGTATAAACATTCTCAATATTCCAAAGTTCATTTTGATTACAAGCATGTTGTTAATGATGAACATAAATCATGGAATCGAAAAACATGTAGTTTTTGTGGTTTACATAACCATGTGTTTGTTGAGTGCTGGAAGAGAATGGCAGCACGAGAAAGGATGAGGCATGAAAGGCCTTCTCTACAACAGGGAAAGAAGCATGTTAAGCAGGTTTGGAGGAAGAAGACTTATTGTAGTCATTATAATAGAGGTGGTCATCAAAGATCCATGTGTTTGAGGCTCCATCCATGGAAGCGCCTTAAGGACAAAGCGCCCATGCAAAAACAAGTTGAAAAAGTTGATCGACAAGTGAAGCCACCACAGGGAGATGACCTATTCACTTTGATAAGTGAGAGATGGTTTTTCTAGATGCGTTAGCTTGTCATGTCCATATTTTTGTAAATCATTTGTTGCAATTTACATTGTAAAAGTGATGATGTGTTTTCCATCACTTGTTGAAGCAACAATGATGTTTTGGTCTTGTGTTGATAGCTGAGGTATTGTTTTCATTTTGATGTAAACTTGACCACAAAGTATGTGTTATTAACTCGTGGCAAGTATGGGATGATTCAATCATAATTGGTCATGTAGTTAAGCATATAATTTGCAAAAGATTATACTAGAGGTTTGCAGAGGATGCAAGTGTCAGTTCATCATTTATGGCTCTAAAGAACGAAGGTGAAGGAGAAGGAAGGGTGACCTGTCATGACATTTGTGGTGCAGACAATGTACGAAGCAGTTGCAGATTATGTTCATGCTTTAAGAGGACCAAAAGCTCCTCAATGGGGAGGAATGATCCCGGTTTATCCAGACACTAAGAGGACAAAGAGGGCTTATAATAGCTCAAAATTCAAAGTGGTCAGATTGCTCTCGAACCGAAACCAAAGCATAGTGCTCGTTGTCCTGATTCCAATGATGTTAACGACACTCAAATCTGAGCTCGTATTAGGGAGATAGAGCCCGTCAAAATTTTGGTCAAAGTGGGCATGTGGGCCAGGTTTAATGGTTCTATAATATGGTGGAGACCCAGTGCACGGAATCCGGCCACCGGGTGGGCAAAATTGTCGAATGGTTAATTTATCTAATAACCCTTATTTTAGACAAAATTGAAAATAACCATGTTTTTATTAAAAAAATAATTAATAAAAGAAAAGTATGGGGGGCGGGCTATCACCCCCGCCACCCCTGCTCCATAATACCACAGTTACACATATTTGGGGTCGGGATCTGGCTAAACGGGAACCCCGCCCTGTGGCCCATGCCACCGAATTCAACGTCGGGGCCAGTGGGGCTTGAACCCACCTGATCCACATGGGTTGGCCCTGCCAAGCAGCCCGATATTTAAACAAAAACCATTTAAAATGTAATGTCAAAATATTCATTGGAACCTAACGTGACTGCCACTGACCATTATTAAACCGCCACCAGTTTGTAACAATAACGTGCCAAAAACGTACATTCGTCGGTAAAAAAGGTTAACGCACTAGTCTATGTTGGGGGTTAGCAAGTTTGAATGCACGACCTCGCGCCTCTATTTCTAGCTCCTCACCATTGGAACAAAGGTCCACTTTGTTAACTCCGCCACAAAAAGTATTATTTAACAGTTCTCCAACCAATCGACCAGGGAGCGTCAAGGTGGATTGGAGGAATTCAGAGGCCATTGGAGCCATGAGCAGGTGCGGAACCTGAACCGCGGAACTTTGAGAAATGCCGAACCATGACGCAATTCCAAGAGGCATATTGATGGCATGCTTTTCGAGACGAATGTTACAGAGAATATTCTTTGATGCCTGAAATATTCTCTGGGGAGGTAAATTTTTATTTTGTCTGAATGATATGAAGTTTACAGTCATTTTAACCAGGATTTCATAGGGAACGCGATGGTGAAATTAGAATCACAATCTGAGCAGCAGATTTTCATATTCCTGACAAATCAGAATCTTTAAAGAATCTTGAGGGAATCTTCCATATTCCTTGAAGGCTGAAAATCGACAGAGTCAGAATGCAATCGAGTTTACACTCAAAAGTCTTAGAATCTCGCAAGGATCATGATGGCAAGATCAGATTTTTGATCTGATTTGCAGATCTCCAGTCAGCCGAGAGAACATAATCTTTGGAGAATCACGAGGAATCTAAAAGGTTCCCAAAGGCCCAGATTTTGACGGTTTCGGAATTTGAAAAATGGAGAGTCCATTTTACACTTCTCGACGACATAAATTCAGTGGTGAAGTCAGTTTTTGCAGCTAAGCCTTCCATTTTTCAGCCAACTTCAGAGGTGAAGGTACTTGAATCAGTGATGTCATGTTTTCCTTCATAATTGTGGAGATGATGTATTATGTTTGAGATCCCTGATTGATGTTATGTTGCGCGATCATTATTTCCACCTTAGGTGAGATGTATTTAGTTTGTATTGCTATGTATTGTTTGAGATCCTCGTGTAACTATGTTGAACGGATACTCATTGCCACATTGTGTGAGATCATGTTAAGTTGTCATGCTGAGAGGAAGCCTTCTTGAGTGAGAATCCCTGTAAGAGGAACGTCTCGTGGAGAGACAAGCCACTCTTGTTTGACGGTGTATGTCCTTTCTATGACAAAGAGTCTTCCATGTACATGATCATCATTTCCAGCAGTATATGAAGCGGCCTCCACCATCTTGACATCGGGCCCGGAGTCGTAGTCCACACTGGATGAACTTCGTTATCAAATGTGTTGTGTTATTGATTTGCTGATCATTGTCATATTTCCTCTTGTTTAAGAATGCACATGTTGTTCTTTATGCTCTTTTAAATTAAATTCTAACAACATCACAAAAGTAAAAGATCTTGGATAATCCCGATAGTCGAAGGAACTCGAATCACCCATAAATAGGCCTGATGCCTCACTAAATAAACTGATGATCTGGTGGATTATCTTCCAATCATCATTATCATTCATGCCCCAAATCGAAGGTCATATACAAACATAATATGAGTGACCTGCATATTCATAGAAACCTTCACTCCCTTGATTCTACCACTATCTTTTGCCTCTCTCATCTTTTGACTCAAACAATCCATGGCCAGAATAAAAAGGAGTGGCGATAAAGCACATCCTTGTCAGAGACCCTGGAATGACCTTAAGAATCTGGTCGTGAAACCATTAATAATGATAACAAAATTTGCAGACTGTATACATCTCATAATCCAGCCTATGTTACTCGTGGAGATTCCCACCTTGTGCAATACCATTCTCAAAAACTCACAATCTATATAATCACATGCCTTTATCAAATCCACCGTTATCAAGATAACTTGCCTTTTTCTAACCTGCACGTTGGAGCAAGACGAATGCATGTACACATCCATCCGATAGTCTGGTTATGTAGGCAGAAAAATCATGAAAATTTCTGGACTGCCCGTGCTTAATATTGTTGGGCATGAAAGAAGGGCCTAGATATGGACTTCAATTATAGGCGGGAATGACACATTTTCACATGATACATTGGTGTCCACAAAATGACACTGATTGTATATAATAAAAATCATTTGTATTAATGCGATTGCATTATTAATTCATAATCACGAGAGGATTATTAAATTATGGTTAAATATGATTAAGTTAATTGTATGTTGATTTTGAAATAAAAATTTTAGATTTTGACTTTAATTATTAATAATTATTAGGTAGATAGTAGGAATTTAACTTTCCCAATTTATTTTGGAATATTTTTAGTAGTATACGCTGTGGTTGGAATTTCAAAAGAGACCCATCCATCAAATTTGATAGTTTTCACACCTCCCCACTCATCTTCACAGTTTTGCAAAACTTTTCACTACATTTGACGAGAAAGTCACCCCATGACACCCAATTTTACCCATCAAATTCCATCCTTGTATACACAAATCAAAGTTGAGATTTATCCTTAAAGTAGTTATGTCATTTTTACTCTTTTAATTAAATTGATTAATGGTAGAAAATGTCAAATGGACTTGTTATCACCCCAAGAAACTCTCCTAGGTTGTATCTCAGAGATGCTCGGGAACATTACAAACTCAACAAAAATGTTGGAAACAGGTGCATGAATGGAAAGAATGATGCATATTCAAGCCAGATAACCACTTCTACTATGCTTAACCCCAGACATGGGTGAACACCCCCAGACTACAAGGCTTTAGACCACCAATTACTCACAGTTTGAGGATTGAGTGAAGATGGAGAATACTGACCACACCAGCAGATGCACAGGACCCTGTGATGGCCGGCTGCAACCAGTTAATAGGTCTGTAAATCTATTTCCTAATGCACAGACAGGATGACAACTCTCCGGCATTAAAATTAACAGAAACCTGCATACACATTCAATGATATATACTAGATTCTAACACAGAGGTGGGATGACAGCCCCTCTAATGCTAAACATCAAGAGCACATGAACAAATGCATAACAGGCATAGCCTAGAACAAATAAGAAGTGGAAAGTGAGCAATTAACAATAAAAGAAGCTTGTATTAGCTGAAAATGAAGACCAGACGCTGCAGGTATCACAGTAGTTACAATCTCCAGAAGTTGGACCTTACATCAAAACAATATCCATCAACCCCTATTACATCTGTGTTCTAGGTATATAAAGAGGTTGATTACAAAAAGATCTGCTATCCTATGCGTGGAGGGGTCATAATGGACCACCAACCACATTAACTGTCTAAAATGGGCCTCTGCTACGATCTGCTGCTTTAATGAACAAAATTTGACATTCTCTGGTACTTAGGTGTACTCCTCGAGCAGGTGGAGTGTTGTATGAATAAATTTCCATAACTGCTGAAGGTGTTTAACTGCTCGAGGCTGTACTTTCCTTCCTTGGCCGTGCTATCTCTTGAATGAGGTAGTTGAAGATTAACTGCGCAGAGTGCTGGTGGGTGATCGCCTTCTTCCTTCGGATGCACGGGACAGGCCAAAAACACGATGACTGCATGGGAATGAATGGAGGGTAGGGAATAAATATTAGCCGTTGGATGGAACAGACGGACGACTGAGATCTCTTGGCGGGTGGCGTCGGGAGGAAACGGAGGCGCAATTGATTGTAAGCCGTCAGATCTGGCAGATGGACGACAGAGATCGGATTACAGGGGCTATCGGGAGGAAATGTGGACGGGCGAACATGGGCCGTTGGATCACAGTCAGGCAGATCCGATGGCTATCGGGCGGCAGAGGTGTGCGAACGTTAACGTGCTGGGGATGGAGTACGGGCGGTAAGCGGTATCCCCCGCACTGCTATCAGGGGACGGTGGTATTCGTACAGAGGGGTCGCAATCGCATTAAATGTGAGACACGTGGCGAATGTGATCGGGGAGAAACCACTCTTCCCACTAGCTAACGAGCATGCATGTTTCGGCAGCGGGAGGTGCGAACAACGTTGGATCGTGCGGCAGATACGATCAGATAGTGGAAAGAGATAAAGGGTTAACGGGACTGATGTGACAGGGAAAGCGCGGGTTATTTGACTTTGTAAAAGCGCATGGTTACGTGAATATAGTTGTATGGGCTTTGAAACTTAACGCTGAAGGGCTTGACCAAAAAGGGACTTACGCAGGGTTTTGGGAGAAAAACAGAGATGAAGGGGTTTAAAGGAGAATAAGGAGAATGAACGAGAAGATGAAACCAACTGCTGCAAACCTCTTGAAAGCACAACCGGCACTGCCAAACCTGTTTTTTACCCATCAAAAGCTTAGTCTTATAGCAGAGCTAACACTGGCTCCTTCTGGGGATGAGATCCTCCCTGTGAGGTCTCAAGAACCTGCAGATTAATGGCTTGATGATGAAAAACAAATTAACAAAATTCCTAGTGTTCCATTGGGCATGGAGTCTACTTTGCTTACACTAAACTGATAAAACAAAATATTTACAACTTTAAGGCCAAAAGACCTTAAATCACATAAATTTTCAGAAAACACCCATTAACTGGGCTATCAAAAACTGCTTCTCCTCCCATACTTTTCAGTATGAAGGTATTGTTCCCTTGAATCTGAGAAATGATGAAAGGCCCTGTCCAGAAAGCATCAAATTTCCCATGATTGCCTTTCTTCTCTTTCAATGCATCCCATTTCAGAACTAGATCTCCCACCTGAAAATTGTCTGTCTTTGTCTTCCTGTCAAAAGCATCCTTGACCTTTTTCTGATGTGCTGCAGCCTTTTCAACCAACTGTTCCCTGATTTGATGTACCTCTGCTAAATCAGTGATCCTCTTTGCCATGTCTTCTTCCTCGTTCTGCTCTTCTTAAAGGAATTTTGCCACCGGGAGAGTTAACTGAATTGGGAATATAGCTTCAGTGCCATATACCAGCTTGAATGGAGAATTCCCTGTGGATTTCTTAATGGTCACTCTGTCAGCCCACAGTGCATACTTGAGCTTAGAATCCCAATTCTTCTTGTTGTCCTCTAACGGCTTCTTAATTATCCTTATCAAGCTTTTATTAGAGGATTCTGCTAGACCATTACCTTGGGGATAATATGAGGTGGAATGAACCAGTTTAATACCCATTGAATCACACATTTCCACCAATTCTTTTGCCCTGAAGGCTGCTGCATTATCTGTGACTAATTTATGTGGGCAACCAAACCTGGTAAAGATATTCTCTGTCAAAAACTTCATGACCACATTATGATCAGCCTTTCTGGTAGGAATTGCTTCAATCCACTTGGTAAAATAATCAGTGGCTACTAATATCCATCTATGCTGGCCGCTGGAATGTGGATTGATTTCTCCAATAAAATCCAAGCCCCACTGCTGAAAAGTTCCTTTTGCCTGTATTGGTTTTAGGGGCAGGGACTTCAACTGCTGCTTTCCTTCAAATCTTTGACACCTGTCACAAGATTTAACAAATGAAAATACATCAGAAAATAAGGAGGGCCAGTAATATCCAACTCTGAGAATTTTATGGGTTGTAGTCTTCCAATAATGGTGCCCTCCACACATGCTGGAATGCAACTGCTGCATAACTTCTATTGATTGTTCTTTGTTCAGACACCTCCCTCCAGTAGAGCAGATTTTCATTAATGCAATATTTAGCTGCCCTAAGATTAATAATTCTGGCTTGACTTTGAGTAAATCCTAAAGGGATTTCTAGCTTCAGCAAGAAATTAATTATTGCAGAATACCAATCACAAGAAGCTAGATTTTTGGCCACTAACTACTTTCTCTCTGGTTCAACTGCTTCCTCTTCTTCATCTGTCTGACCACTTTCTGCAATTGTGCACAGGAAATCAATATCCAATGATCTGCAATTTTCTTCAGCCAATAACTTGGCAAGACCCTGACCTCTGACAAGTTTGGTGGGCTTCAGTTCTATATTAAATTCAATTAGCTTTGCAATCCATTTAGCCCTTCTTCCATCAGCATCAGGTTGTGTTAAGACATCTTTTATTGCAGCAGAGGGTACATATGCAATTATCTTGGAATGCAAGATATAAACTCTGAAAGCTTTCAAGGATTTGATAAGGGCATATGCTTGTTTTTCAATAATGTCATACCTCAGCTCAGCATCCCTCAAGTTTTTGCTGAAAAATGCCACCAGATGCTCTGAGCCTTCTTCATCTGCTTGCAATAGAACTGCTGCAATGGTGTCTTCAGAGGCAAATGAGAATACATGGAACTCCTTGTTGTAGTCTGGACTTATTAAAGTGGGAGCCTCCATAATAGCTTTTTTAATGGACTCAAAATATCCTCTTGCTGCATCAGTCCATCTGACCTCTGACCCTTTCTTCAACATGGAGGTAACATGCTTCACCAGTTCTGCAAAATTTGGTATAAACCTCCTTACAAAATTAATTTTTCCCAAAAAGGATTGGATATCCTTCTTCGATCTTGGGACAAACAAAGTCTGTATTGTTTTTACTCTTTCTGGGTCAATTTGAACACCTACAGTAGAAACAACATGTCCTAACAACTTGCCTTCTTCTAAAGCAAATTGTGACTTTTTAGGATTGACTGAAATCCCAAACCTTCTGCACTTCAGAAACACTTTTTTCAAATGCTGCAAATGATTTTGATGGCTGCTGGAGTATACTGTTATGTCATCAAGGTAGATAAGGACAAATTTATCCTTCTCTCCTACAAATGCTATATCCATAGCTCTCTGAAAGGTTTCTCCAGCATTCATCAATCCAAAAGGCATCTTGGCATACATAAAAGTGCCCCAAGGAGTGGTAAATGCAGTCTTCTCTTGGTCATCTAGATGCACAGCAATCTGATTAAACCCTGAAAATCCGTCCAGGAAAGACATCACTTTGGCTCCTGAGACTTTTTGCAGCAAATGCTCCATCTTTGGTAGAGGATAGTTGTCTTTCTTAGAGCATTTGTTTAAGTTTCTGAAATCAACACACAGTCTGATTTCTCCACTTTTCTTCCTCACCACTACTAGGTTGGCTACCCACTTGGAATATCTAAGAGGGACTATGATCTTGGCAGCCAACAACTTTTTTATTTCTTTTTCAATCAGAGGAAGAAGCATAGGATTTATTGGTCTCAGCTTCTGTTTGAAAGGTATGGTGTCTTTCTCTAGAGGGATTTTATGCTGAATAATCTTTTTGTCATATGTTTTCAGATCACTATACTCCCAGGCAAACACATTAGCAAATTGCTTCATTAAATTGCAGTATTCAGAACTTTGGGCAGCGGATAGATGAGTGGACAAATTTATGTATCTAGGCTGACCTGGACTCCCTATGTCATGCTTACAGACTGCAGATTGGTCTTCTTTCTGGGCAGCCTTGTAAGGCACATCATTCTGGTCAAACAGCCTTTCTAAAGGAATTAAACCCCTAGGAATATGATTACTAGGAAGCTGGACAATGCTATCTTTACCAATCTTGTTTCTAAGCTGGGGCTGGGGGCTTCCTTGCAAGGCTTCATTCTCTTGGTCAATTTTCATTTCAGAGAATTCATCAATGACTTGAAGGAACCTATTTATCTCATCATCATCTTCAAAAACTTTCCAATGGTGGACATTGTCAGGCAAGGATGGTCTGTATTTCATTTGCACTTCATAAACTAGTATGGGAGGCATGGGAGGGATAAACAGGCTAGTAGACACAGCAAGGGAATTAGCAAGCTGATTTTTTGCTCTAGGGATATATGAAATACAGAAATTTTCAAAGGAATCTTTGAGTCTCCATACCTCATCTCTGTATGCTTTCAGCCTTGGGTGCTTTGCTTGAAAAGTTTTATTTACTTGCTGAATGATCAAATCCACATCTCCAAATACCTTTATGCTTCTGATTCCTCTGTCTTTTGCTGCTTTAAGGCCCAATATCAGAGCCTCATACTCTGCTATATTGTTAGTGACTTGGAAAACCAGCTTAAAAGACAACTGAATGCTTTCTTGTTTTGGAGATACTAGCACCACCCCTGCTCCTGCAGTCTCCCTGGAACATGCTCCATCAAAGAACATCTCCCAAACCTAACTTCCTTGCTCTTTCTCGACCTGAACAATTGGTTTCTTGAGCTGCAATGAGGCCTTCTGGGATTCTTCTATTTGGAGAATACATGCTCCAAAATCAGTGTCCACAGCATATATGGGATGATTGGTAGGATTCCTCTCATCACTGATTATGTATGCCAACTGTGCTTCTCTGTACAATCTCCTGCTTTCTCCTCCAAAAAATGGGACAGTGGCATAAGATAGATCATTATGTAATGTCCCACCTAGTCTCTTAATCCATCCTCTGGACAACAGCATGCCAAACTTAGGAGGGACATCTGCTACCACAATATCCATCATCATACTCTTCATGGGCAACTGAGTTAGGGTAATGGCTAAATCTTTAATCAATCCCAGACACTTTACCTTTCTTGAATCAAAAGAGAACAAATCATGATATGGTCTGGTGATGTCAAGGCCTAACTCTTCCATGACAGCTTTAGGCATCAAATTATGGCTGGCCCCTGTATCTAGCAGGTAGTTGTGGAGGATTTTGTCATGAATGGTCAAGGAGACATAAAACAATGGAGAATTATTATCAGCAGGTTCAATCATGGGGCTAAGCACAATGGCAGGCTTGTCATCTTGCAAATTGATAGAGTCAATGGAGGTTTGTGTGATTTCCAGCTCAAGGGCCTCAAGGATAGGCTTTCTAAATACTTCACTCTTTGCCAACTCTACCAGAGGCACAAATATTTTTAATTTCTGGACTTCTGACTCAAAGCTGAAAGAAGAAGATAACTTATTAGAACCTTTTACCTCTTGAACTGGAGCTTTGAGAATGACTGGATCAGCTGCTGGTCTTCTCTGTCTGATATTCTGTGACTCTGTTTGGACAGCAGCTCTTTGGGCAGAATTCTCTTTGACATTTTTTGCATTCGACCTCAGGTTATATCCTCACTACTCCTCAGTTTGTAGGACAGCTTCTTTATCCCATTCTTGACTGTCTTGTTCCTGCAGCAATGATTCTTCATAAGCAGCCAAAGTCAAAAATGCAGCGCTGCTTTTATCTTCCATGCAGTGAATTTCATCCTCATCTTCAAATTGTTCCTCCTCCATGACTACATTTTGGAAAGGAGGTTTAACTTTCTGTTCTTCTTTTGATTCTTCACCCCTCTGAATAATTTGCAACTGTTCATTTTCTCTTCTGAAAGGATTTGGGTTTCTTGGAGCAAATGCGTTCTGCTGCCTTGTTTTTCCTGAATTTTGCTCAACCTTCAGCTTAGATATTTCAGTAGCCAATGACTCTATCATCTTAGTCATTTTGTCTAATTTGGGTTCTGATGTTGATGCAGAGGAGGTAGAAGCTTGACCTCTCTGCCTCCTTCTATCATCATGACTTTTGAGCTTTTTTGCAGCCATAATATTAGACTCTACTTCTAGGGCTGCATCCTGCATGTCTGCCAGAGTAGCACATCTCCTTTCTCTCAACAACAGGCAGAAATCAGAGTCAAAAGCATTGGCATAAGTGAGTTTGGCAGAGGTGGGGGTAGGCTTTACCTCAGTTGGTATCTTACTATACATACGATTGAATCTTTTATTGAACTCAGGTAATGATTCCCCATTTTCCCTCTTCAGGTTACCAAACTCAGTATGGTAATACAGAAAGTCTTTTTTATCTCCCCAGTGCTTCAAAAATGCATCATCTAAGGCTTCAATATCAGCAATAGATCTAGGAGCTAGTTCTCTAAACCACTTTCTGGCCTCTCCATCAAGGCTTTGGACAAAAACTCTCATCCACACATCGTTTTCACTTATATCTAAGTTATCAGCATAACTATAAAAAGCTTCAAGGTGTTCTTCAGCTGTTACTCCCTCCGTGCCAGTGAACTTAGGCATATATTTTTGATATTCTCCCACAGGCATAAGATTCAAAGGAACAGGCAAGACCAAAGGCCCATATCTAGCAGCGACAATTCTTTCTATCCTCGTGGGTGCTTGTTGGCCTGCCATGATTGGGGTAGGTAGAAGGAAACTGGCAGATTGAGCAGTTTGAAACAATGAAATGGATGATAAAGACAAAGGGATATTATGGACTGTATGGGAAGCTTTCTTTGAACTGAGATTTGAAGGGGAACTAACTGAACAAGGGGCTGTATTAATCTCTGAAGGAATTTCCTTACTAACAGTGCTGAGCTCTAAATCCTCAAACTGTATATGTTCAACTATAACTTTATCTTTCAGAGATGCATGAGATTTCTTAGGCTTACCTGATCCTGATGCCCCTTTCTATGATGTTTTCTTCGATTTGACAATCCTCTCAGGGTCGGGCACTGGTTTAGCTGGTGATTTCTGAGAATTTCTTCGAGTATGTCTCACAAACTGAGCCAGAACTTCAATGTGGAGTCGCCAAAGGTTGGTCTTCCTCCAGTGGAGTCGCCAGATAGATGATTACAACCAGAAATGTGCCCAGACCTTGTCTATCATCAAAATCTGGAACTGTGTCCTTCTCCCAGGGAAGCTGAACTTCAATCTCCTCTCCCCGGCAACGGCGCCAATTAATGTTATCACCCCAAGAAACTCTCCTAGGTTGTATCTCAGAGATGCTCGGGAACATTACAAACTCAACAAAAATGTTGGAAACAGGTGCATGAATGGAAAGAATGATGCATATTCAAGCCAAATAACCACTTCTACTATGCTTAACCCCAGACATGGGTGAACACCCCCAGACTACAAGGCTTTAGACCACCAATTACTCACAATTTGAGGATTGAGTGAAGATGGAGAGTACTGACCACACCAGCAGATGCACAAGACCCTGTGATGGCCGGCTACAACCAGTTAATAGGTCTGTAAATCTATTTCCTAATGCACAGATAGGATGATAGCTCTCCGGCATTAAAATAACAGAAACCTGCATACACACTCAATGCTATATACTAGATTCTAACACAAAGGTGGGATGACATCCCCTCTAATGCTAAACATCAAGAGCACATGAATAAATGCATAACAGGCACAACCTGGAACAAAGAAGAAGTGGAAAGTGAGCAATTAACAGCAAAAGAAGCTTGTATTAGCTGAAAATGAAGACCAGACGCTGCAGGTATCACAGTAGTTACAGTCTCCAGAAGTTGAACCTTACATCAAAACAATATCCATCAACCCCCATTACATCTGTGTTCTGGGTATATAAAGAGGTTGATTACAAAAATATCTGCTATCCTATGCATGGAGGGGTCATAATGGACCACCAACCACATTAACTGTCTAAAATGGGCCTCTGCTATGATCTGCTGCTTTAATGAACAAAATTTGACATTCTCTAGTACTTAGGTGTACTCCTCGAGCAGGTGGAGTGTTGTATGAATAAATTTCCATAACTTCTGAAGGTGTTTAACTGCTCGAGGCTGTACTTTCCTTCCTTTGCCATGCTGTCTCTTGAATGAGGTAGTTGAATATTAACTGCACAGAGTGCTGGTGGGTGATCGCCTTCTTCCTTTGGATGCACGGGACAGGCCAAAAACACGATGATTGCATGGGAATGAATGGAGGGTAGGGAATAAATATTAGCCGCTGGATGGAACAGACGAACAACTGAGATCTCTTGGCAGGTGGCGCGGGGAGGAAACAGAGGCACGATTGATTGTAAGCCGTCAGATCTGGCAGATGGACGACGGAGATCGGATTACAGGGGCTATTGGGAGGAAATGTGGATGGGCGAACATGGGCCGTCGAATCACAGTCGGGCAGATCCGACGGTTATCGGGCAGCAGAGGTGTGTGAACGTTAACGTGCGGGGGACGGAGTACGGGCAGTAAGTGGTATCCCCCGCACCGCTATCAGGGGACGGTGGTATTCGTACAGAGGGGTCACGATCGCATTAAACGTGAGACACGTGGTGGATGTGACCGGGGAGAAACCACTCTTCCCGCTGGCCAACGAGCGTGCATGTTTCAGCAGCAGGAGGTGCGAACAACGTTGGATCGTGCGGCAGATACGATCGGACGGTGGAAAGAGATAAAGGGTTAACGGGACTGATGTGACAGGGAAAGCTGCGGGTTATTTGACTTTGTAAAAGCGCACGGTTACGTGAATATAGTCGTATGGGCTTTGAAACTTAACGCTGAAGGGCTTGACCAAAAAGGGACTTACGCAGGGTTTTGGGAGAAAAACAGAGATGAAGGGGTTTAAAGGAGAATAAGGAGAATGAAGGGGAAGATGAAACCAACTGCTGCGAACCTCTTGAAAGCACAACCGGCACTGCCAAACCTGTTTTTTACCCATCAAAAGCTTAGTCTTATAGCAGAGCTAACAAGACTTCTACCATATGAAGTGAGTTGTGGTTTTTTGGGCATGCAGTGTTGATAAACCATGGTATTACTCCGTGGTATTGTAACAAATTAAGAATCTTCATGGCAAAGTGGGAGTAGATCTTCATAGAATCTAGTTCTATATTTTTTTAAATGCATATACATGTTTAACTTATATATTAATTCTTATGTAGAGGGGTTGTTTTTAATTTTTCGAAATCCTGGTTATAGTTGTCAAACTTCAAAGTTTTGGGTGCCCACCGGTTTTGGATGATGTTGACTCTGTTTCCACGATGAAAAACGAAATTCAAGCACTCCTAGTGTCAAACATTTTAAAACCTAAGGGTCTTCACATTACTTCGATCACCAATTGAACTACCCCCTTAGAACGTATATATGTTTAACATTTATATTAATTTTTTTTATAATTAATAATAATAATAATTTAAAAACATATATATAATATATTTTTTAAAATTTTAACAACTTAAGATGTTGCATGGAATTTTAGGGGCTAATATTCACAGGTGGGCTAACTTTCCATGATTTTTTCACAAAAAATATTCGCAAATTTCCATTTTTATAAAAATGATTCTACCAAATTTTACAATATAAAATTATTTTACCTTAAAAATTGCCAGCATTACAGAGACACTATATTTAAAACCATTTTAAATTTGAATAATTTTACAAATATATCAATAAACATTTTATAGTTTGCATATTAGGGAGTGAGATTCACCAATGTTTTTAAACTTCAAGATAATTTTTCATCCTTGAAATTTTCCCTGTATGGTTGTCATAGTTATATCTGAGAAATAATTATTATGATCAATATACAATTTATTACAGTTCATCATGGTGATCATGATTAACCATGTCCAATCATTTTAATTATGTTATGCATATATCAATCATTTGTATATATGTAGTTCTACTATTAATAGTGTAGAGATTATTAGTAAATTATGATTGATCCTAGTTAATTGTGCTTAGAGGCACTCTCCATCCTAGTATGGAAGAGGTATTGTAATGTCTTGTCTTGCAAACATTTTGACCAAGTTAAAATACATAAAAATAAAAATAAAAACAATAATTAATTTTACAATTATTAATTAAAACATTTTGATGCAGTAAAATTGCATAAAAATAAAAATTAATAAAATTAATAATTATAATTATAATTAATAGTTAAACCAACCTAGATCTGTCTTAAATCCAAATCTAACCAAGCCCTAAGAGGGATTCTAACCAAGCCCTAAGAGGGATCAAATCTGAGGAGCAAACATATTTTAGAGTGAAAATAGATTTGATCCCTCTTGGCACTTGGTAGACCTAGAGTTACTTGGTAGACTCGGAGTTAAGATGGATCTAGTTTGGTTAACCACACTTGTGGTTAAATATGATTAAGTTAATTATAATTGGGAAAGATTTATTATGATCAACATATAATTTACTATAGTTGACTCTAGTAATTATGCTTAACCATGTTCAATCATTTTAACCTCAGTGAATCATCTTTAACTATTTTAAAGGAAATGACAAATTTTTACACAAATTTATATCAAATACACAAAGAAATCACAAATTTTGAAATGCTATTAAATATCTCAATATATTCTTTTAATAAAATATTACAAATTTGACATTTATTTTAATAATTTGATATTTTCTGTCTTTCTATATAAGTTTTATGTAAATTCTAGCCTCGCGGATTAGCTTAATTGGTTAAGTTCCCATTGCTAAAGCACCTGGCTAATGGGAGGTCACAAGGTCAATTCTCCTTGATGCCCTCTGGGTTAGGCTCTACTAATAAACTAGTGGGATTTGATCCCTTAAGGTGGTGTTACACTAAAAAATGTCACCTTGACTACTTACAGTTAGTATGGCTCAAATCAACAGTCATGCTACCCTCTTAGGCAAGTCTCATGCCTCTGTTATCCATCTCAAACTCAAAGAAGAGAGAAAGTCTTGTAAAAACTATGTTTATCTCTGGGGTCGCAGGTTCTCTCTAGCCTTACCTGCGGGGACGCGGACCATGTTCACAAAATCTGCGTCCATGGACGCTCTGTATGTTAAGGGACAGGTGCGTCCCTCTGTAAAAGGCAAAATGCGCGAGTTTTATCTTGAAAAAGTTACTTGTGGTTACTTCTAGAACATTCTAGAGGTCGGTTTGATGAAATGGATGCGCCTCCAGTTGGTTCATGTATCTCTATTAAGGGGGAGCTTATCCCATCAATAAGGGAGCTATCCCACCCATAGAGGGGGATGATCCCATTGATAGTGGACCTGAATAACCTCTTTACAGCACTATAAATAAAGGCATTGAGCCAGAAGGAGAGGAGGTTGGAGCTATACATTTTCTTTGGGTAAATGCTGCAGGATTTAGGTCTTCCATTAGAGCCTTTGTGAGGAGAGATTGTCTTCACTTGATTCTACTTGGGAGAGGGTGAGCTTTGTCAAAGTAGAGGAAAACCCTTGATGGACCCTGGGAGGAACTTGCACAACACCAAGGCCAGGTTGTAAGAGTTTCTTTGTTTCGTTATTAATACAAACTGGTTTATTTTTCTCAATAGCTTGTGTTAATGAGTTATTTCATGTGTTCCTTGGTCTGCATGTTGAATATATGTTTTATTATATGAAATGCAAGTGCTTGGTAATTGTTTGATTGTTTGTGGTTGCAGGAATTGACTTGAAGGAGGAGCTCATCCGGATCGTCAAGAACGGACTTCAACAACAGCGTTTTGGAATAAGGTAAGCCTAAACACTTGTAGTTTTCATGTTGTAAAAGGTGTATTTAGAGAAAGATCACTCCATTTTGTCTTGTTTGTCATTAGAATGTCTTAGACTTCTAGGAAGGTCAGTCGTGTCCGCACCCTTGACAGATTCCGTGTGACAAATTGGCGACTCCGCTGGGGAATCCATTAATGAGAGAGTCTTTTCCTTTATATGAACTTTGCTTTGAGAAAATCATTTTTATTTTCTGGTTTTTGACTGTGAGAATTAGTATTTGGGTGGCTTAGCTTTAGATTTAGTTAGATTTGGTTTTTCTTCATTTTTCCAGAAGGACGCACCCTCTTAGTACTGCACAGTGCGTCTTTGGACGCGCTGTTGCCGTCTGCACAGAGCGGGGCCGCACCTGTGACAACGGGTTGCCTGCGTCTTCCTGTAAAACTTAAGAAAATTCCATTTTTGCTTTAAATTGCTTTTAGATTTTGTTTTTCCTTAGTGTTTTCTGCCCAGATCCTTTAGTACCCTGTCAAGAATTTTCACCTGAACTAGTTTTGTGAGCTTTGAGTGTTTTAGTGGTTTTCAACGAAGTTTAGACCTAGGGTTTGATTTTTGGAAAGGCTTTGTAGTGACTTTGATAGTAGAAAGTTGTCCAGCCTTAGATCTCTCTGGTTAGTCAACCTTCTTAGAAGTCGGGCCTGTCGTAAAGTCTCCTTTTGTGAGCAACTTGCCATTTGAGTTGTTTTGGGTCAAATTTCGAATTACTTGTTTATAAAGTATTGATTTCCATTTTACAAAAAGATTAGAGTTTTGTTTTGGCTAGTTTTTGATTCTGCAATAAGCTAGTCCTTGATTTGATTGTGATCAAGTAAAACACCTTAGAAATAATCATTGTTAGTTTTGGCCTCGTTAAGATTGCTTAGAGTAAATTTGCCTTTAGTTTGCTTATGAGTGCATTTTCATAGATTTTAAGAGTTGTTAAGATTGATTTTTGGTTATATTAGATTTACTTGCTTTATTAAAAGAAAAATACAAAAACATCTTCTTAAAAAGTCTTGTTTCAAGTAGCTTTTTGTTTTCGAAAGAAGAAAAGAGTTTTTTCGTGCATGTAAAGAGAGGTTATGTTTTTATGCTTGGAAAAGAAAAACGAATTGTTTCTTTGATTGTCTTCAATTAAGAAGTTGCTTTTATAAAGATTGCATTCTCTCAACTTTTTAGTTAAGCAATTCATCGAAAAAGTAAAGTAGTGGATAAATCATTCTAGGTGCATTTTGTAGTGGTTTCGAGTCGAGTCAACACACCACTAGTTTCACTTCCATCACCTTTTGACTTAAGAAACAACCTTAAAAGTAACGCTTAAATTAAAATCAATCTAGTAATCTTTATTTTTCTAGGGCTCTGAAGCACCAACATAGCTTAGGCTAGGGTCTTGGAGTAGGTGAGTACTTAACTCTCCAAGACTACAAAACCAAACAGATAGTCTATCTTGAGTAGAACAAATCCAATTGTTTCAGTTACATTCTGGGAAAGCTCCTCTTAAAGGAGAAACACGAGCTCGTGTCCGAACCAGTGAGGGGATCATTCCTCCCTCGTTGGGAACGACGCCAGGCAGTACGTATTACAAACGGTAAACCTCGGATTAACCATTGTCGAGGAGCCAGGGGTCACTTATCGGTAAACCTTGGATTGTTGTCAAGGAGCCGGTAAGGGGATTGGAGCTTGCTACTCTGCCCTTGCGTGCTGTCGGAGTTTAGACTGTTCCCCCAGGTGTAATTGTTGTGATTGGTAACCTTAGTGGCCATAATATCTAGGATTCTACCCAAGGTGACGGTGGAGGGAAGGTCCCACTGTACCTGGAGCAGACGTCGGTTATACTCACTTGGATTTTCTGGGGGGTTCGCTTCACTTCGAGACGGTTAAAGTGGAGGAACTTGGTCCAGTCTATTCATTAAGCAGGTTGCCGGGGTAACTGTTCCACCCACTATTTCTGTACTGAATCCTGCGAGGTTGGGCCTAATCACCAACTAGCGCTTTTGGTCCGGAAGACTACTGTTTGTGTGTGGTTTGACGCTCTAGATTATTTAGGCGTGTGCTTCAAATTTGATTGGTTCTTTAGAAGACTTTAGGTGGTTTGATTTGAAATTTTTTACTTTGTTTTCGTGTGTTGTAGTTAAAATCTTTAATTGTGGCGGAATTACCGAGAAGGTCCCGTCGAATTGCGGGCCAGTCTCCTGAAGTTGTTTCTGTGGCCGAATTGTTGAGAAGATCCCGTAGACTTAGGGGATCCCCTCCTCGAGACGACCCAGGTAATTTAGAAGGGTTAAAGGTCCTTGTAACTCCTCCTAGTGGCAGTAGAGTAGGATCACCTGAAGAAGGAGAATCTTCCTTGGTAGTCCATCCAGATTACCAAAGTTTAGAAACAGGTTACAATCCCGAAGCTGTTACAGTTTCCGAGCTTGCTGGTAGTTTTTCATCTGCCAGTGAAACAGGCGAAGAACCTGAAATTTCAGAACCTGTTACTCCAACTCCTAGTGTTCCTGATTCACCAAGAATAGAAAGAATTATCACCGAAAATCTTCCTGTTGGATTAATTGCT
Organism: Pinus tabuliformis; assembly: GCA_031772625.1. Lineage (NCBI taxonomy): Eukaryota > Viridiplantae > Streptophyta > Pinopsida > Pinales > Pinaceae > Pinus > Pinus tabuliformis. Next base: position 2,034,713,874 of record CM062818.1, read on the forward strand.
ATAGAAGAACTTGTTCCAGAGGAAGAAATAGGCGTTTCTGATTCTGAAGATCTAATTACCCTTGATCTAAGGGAGCGTGAATCCATCTTTTACAGTCCTCCTAGAAGTGAATCTTGGTACCTTGCATTAACCAATTTTTTAGACAACTCAGTAGGTTTTTCTACACCTCGTACTCCGGTTCCACCTAGAGGAATTCATTCTCCTGTAAATATGTCTGGTCAGTCATCTGTGTTTTCACAAAGTCCTGAATCATTTTTACATGGCGGTCCTTCTGTTCCTACTGGGTATCAATCACTTTCTGGTACCTTTGCGGGAGCATCTCCTCAACCTGTTGATCATGGGTTATTAGTTGGAAACAGTGGTAATGTACCATTGAGTATAGGTGAAGTTTATATGATGTCAGGTTCAACTCCCATTAACCAACCTCAAGGTGGCCAATTACCGCCTGGGGGGCAACCTTCGTTAATGCCTGGGGGGCAACCTCAAGGTACTTCATTCGTGACTGGGGGGCAACCTCAAGGGTATCAACCCCAGCCTCAATATGTACCCCAAAGTCAACCTCAGTATCAGTATCAACCTCAAGGATGGCAACCTCAAGGATGGCAACCCCAAGGGTATCAACCCCAAGGGTATCAACCTCAAGGATACCCACCTCAAGGGCAATCATATGGGACTGCACCTTACAGTTATCAACCCTATCCTCAATACGGCTATGGATCTCAGTATCCTCAACCTGTTACGAGTCAATACCCTGGAATGTTAACATGGGATCCGTCACAGGGTCAACAGATGTCGCAACCAAGTATACAGTCGGTACCTCAAGCAGGACAACCTGCAGTTCCTGGTCCACCCCAGCAACCGCAACCTGTCCAGTCAAGTGTTCAGACCCCTGTAACTTCTGTAGTTACTCAGCCGCCAATTGCACCTAGTACTCCACCTCACACGGCTGCAGCAACTACCGCTTCATCTACCATGCTTACTTCTGGAGTATCGGCAGCTCCGGTTTCTACTGTCCCTGTAACCACTCCTCAGACATCTGTACCGTTGTCTGGACCCACGGTTCAAACCACAGTCCAGATGCCTGCAGGCCAACCTGGTACAAGTACGGTTGTTACTACTCAACCTCAATTTGTTCAACCTCCGTACCAGGGACAGTATCAACCTGGGCAAGCTGCCCAACAACCGGTTTACCAGTATCAACCGTATCCTGGGTACACTTATCAACCACCTCAGCAACCCCAGTACGGTCCGGTTAATCCTGGTTTTCCAGGAGGATATAATATCCCCAATGCGACTCCTGTTCCTAGTTATCCTGGATATCCTCCTCCTGGGGCTGGTATTGTGACTCAGAGTTTTAGAGATCCTAACCGGCAGTTACCATTTATTGCGACTTTAGATTTACCCGACTTGACGCGCCTAACGAACGATCCAATTCAATATCTTCCGTTCTGGCCGCCAATGCCAAATAAGTTGCCCAGCGATATACCCAAGTTCGAAGGTAAGTCTGGAGAGGATCCGTCTAATCACGTGATGACTTACCACCTCTGGTGTGCATCAAATTCCATCTCAGATGATTCCATCCGCTTACGTCTTTTCCAGCGTACACTCATTGGTCTCGCAGCCAAGTGGTACATTGAGTTACCACGGGCCTCTTTTTACAACTTTAGCCAGTTAGCTACCTCGTTCTTAACTCATTTTCAGTTACCAGTCAGATACGATAATGGTACAGAATTATTAACTTCGCTAAAACAATCGACATCCACGTACATTTCTGATCACATCCATGAGTGGAGACGTCGAAGAAGATTAGTGAAAGTTTTTATCCCGGACCAAATCTTAGCTGAATGGTTTGTCAAATCATTATTACCAAGAATTACTGAAGATGTAGCTAAGGCCGGAGTAGTTACTGAGGAGCAAGTCATTGCTCAGGCACAATACCTTGACTTAGTTTACACTCAGTCGGGTACGTTACACGAGAAAATTCCGGATCTTCCAAAGTCAAACCAAATCGCTGCTGCTCCTTCGGGATCTCATGCCGCTGATGGTATGATCGGTATCGTGACTACGAAGAGTAAGAAGAAGTCTTCCAAGGCCTCCAATACTCCAATTATCACTTTGCCTGATTCTCCGACAGGAGAGTCTTCTCCTCCTGAACTTACCGCCGACATTCACGCTGTAGAGTCATCTACGGCCAAATCCAAAAACGGTGGAAAGAAGAAAGGAAAGAAGAAGGCTAAAGCAGACAAGGCTCCAAAGGAGAAAACGGAAAAGTCGGAAACCAATGACGAAAAGCGCAAACCTCGATATCCTTGTCTTATTTGTGAAGAAGATCATTTTACGAGAGACTGCCCTCATCGGGCCGAGGTAGTGAAAATAGTCAAAGGTTCTCCCACTCCTGCTGTGTTAAAAAATCCATTTCCAGAGCAGGAGAATAAGATGATAGGTTCTTCTTCGAATGCCAGTGAAGAACCCATTTTGATGATGTCTCATGTCAGGATTGCGACTCGATCGCAAGATTATGGTAGTAAGGCTCCTGTTGATGGTAAGGAAGCAGAATCTTCTCACTCTAACCCATCAACCTCAGCTCCTGGTTCCGATCCACTACAGATCGAAAAACCTAACCCAGACTTAGTGATTAAGCCGCCCGCCAAGGGTGTACTTCGAAGGTCTGCTTTCAATCCACATGCGAGAGCAGCCCAGAATTACAACATTGTTGAAGACTTAGCTGTTTCACCTTCAGCAATGTCGGCACTCGAAGTGCTGCAATCATGTCCAGCGCAACGAAAATTGCTTTTGTCGGCTATTGGAGCTGTCGATGTTCAGGACCCGAACCTAATGATCTTTGATCTAGAAAGTAGTACACCGCGTCTCCCCCATCAAATGGCTTTCCAAATTCCAGTGATAGTCAAAAACAGGCCTATTCATCGGACTGTGATTGATGAGGGAGCTTCTACGTGTATTATGTCGATTCAATGTTGGAGATCGCTTGGTTCTCCTTCGTTGAACCAATCCCCCACCATCCTTAAGGCCTTTGATGGCCGTGGGTTCCGTCCGTTTGGTATTCTACAAGAATTGCCTATAGGGGTCGAAGGTAAAACCGTTAGTCTGGATGTGGAAGTGGTTGATGCCCCTCTAGACTACAACCTTCTTTTGGGTCGAAGTTGGTCATATGCTATGACAGCGGTCGTTTCATCGGTCTTCAGAGTCATTAAGTTTCCACATAACGGTAAGATCGTGACTATTGATCAGCTGACATACTTTTCATCCGACCCAACCTCTTTAGAAACTATCCAGCATGTTGGTAAAACGACAATCCCTTATAGGGACATTGGTGTAGGTTTAGTTAAGGATTCCGGTTTACTGGGAACTTTTCCTCTCCCTCCACTCAATGCAGACCCTTCGTTCGCAACAATTCATATGATCACGTCAGAAAACATTATTTATGATGATCCTTGGTATGTTCCCTCTGACTCTGAGCTAGACTCACTCGGTGATGTTATGCCGTTGAGTCCGTATGAGATTGCTTATGAAGCTCTTATGTCTTTTACCGACTTTCATTCAACCGACCAAATGAATGTGGTCAGTGAAGAGTCACTTTTCACCTCACCCTTAGAACGGATAACGTTTCCCGAAGAAGTGTCATCTGACGAACAACTTCGCGAAATCCTAAGTGTAGATGATCTACCATGGGAAGATCTCCATCACAGATCTTCGTTTTTACCTAAGGATGATGCATTTGAAAATGATTTTTCATCTATCTTTACCGCTGAATATGTCAAAGACGCTCAGGATCCAACGAAACATTCTGATTCAGAGCTGAATTTAGGGAATATTTCTCGTACTATTCCCATTGATATTTCAGTGAAGCCCGGAATCGAGGAGAACATTCATATAGGTGCCGCATGTACTGAAGAAGAAATCCAAACTTACAAGGCCCTATTCCAAGAATTCCGCGACGTGTTTGCCTGGTCTTACGAGGAAATGCCGGGAATTGATCCTGCCATTGTTGTTCATGAAATCAAAACCTACCCGGATGCTAAACCCATTCGGCAACGGTTGCGTCAGATTCACCCTCGAAAAGCGGCTGCGATTAAAGCAGAAGTCGAAAAGCTGTTGAAAGCAGGTTTCATTTATCCGATCCCGTTAACGGATTGGGTATCGAATATTGTTCCCGTCAATAAAAAACAAGGAACAATAAGAATCTGTATCGACTATAGGGATATCAATCGAGCTTGTCCAAAAGACAACTATCCTACGCCTTATATCGATCAAATTATTGATGATTGTGCCGGAAGTGAGATGTTTTCCTTCATGGATGGTTTCTCAGGCTATAATCAAATCAATATTCTACCTGCCGATCAACCAAAAACGGCATTCATTTGTCCATGGGGGACATTTGCTTATTGCAAATTACCTTTTGGACTTAAGAATGCCGGGGCCACTTTTCAACGGGCGATGTCTTATGCATTTCATGACATCAAGCACATTGTGCAACCCTATCTCGATGATTTGCCTGCTCATTCTTTACAACGAGCTGATCACCTTGTCCACCTACGAGCAATCTTTATGAGGTGTAGGCATTATCGAATTCGGTTGAATCCCCACAAGTGTGTTTTCTGTATAGAAACAGGTCGATTGCTGGGATTTGTTGTTTCAAAAGCCGGCATTCGCGTCGATCCCTCGAAAGTCGAGGCTATCATCAAATTGCCTCCTCCTTCGAGTTTGCGCCAACTCCAAAGTTTGCAAGGGAAAGCGAACTTTTTACGCCGATTCATCCCAAACTACGCCGAGGTCACTAAAGGTTTTACACGGTTGTTGAAACAGAACGCACAATTCTTTTGGGACGAGATTGCCCAACAATCTTTTGATGCACTAAAACACGCGTTGACCCATGCACCGTTATTGCATCCTCCCAACTACAACCAGGACTACTTCTTATACCTCGCAGCTTCGCATTCCACCATTGGAATGGTGTTAGTTCAAGAAGATGAATTCAAAGCAGAGCATGTGATATATTATCTTAGTAGAACCTTAAATCCCACTGAGTTAAAATATTCGCATGTGGAGAAATTGGCCCTGGCAGCCGTTCAAGCTGTCCAGCGTTTTCGTCACTACATTCTTCTCCGCAAGACTACAGTTATTTCGGATTGCAACCCTATGATTTATATTTTGACAAAACAACTGCTAGGGGGCAAGTACTCTAAATGGATTGTTATCCTGCAAGAGTTCGACTTGGAGTTCGAGAAGTCCAAGTCTAAGAAATCTTTAGTTTTTGCGGAATTGATGTGTGATTTCCCGAGTGCTGACACAGAGACTGTGGCAGAGGAGTCCATTGCGGACGAATCTTTGTTTCTTATTAGCACTTTAGATCCGTGGTATGGGGATATAATCATCTATCTCCAAACCCAAACCTTTCGGCCTGAAGCTTCCAAGGAAGACCGTCGAAAAATTCGGTTTCGATCCCAGCAATACAGAATTATTGGAGATACACTTTATCGCCGGGGGCAGACTTAGTTTTTCGACGTTGTTTAACTCACGAAGAGGCTGAGAGAGTTTTGAATGATTGTCACTCTGGAGCATGTGGCGGTCATATGTCTGGGTATGCCACAGCTCAGAAGGTGTTGCGCGCTGGCTATTTCTGGCCGTCTATGTTTAAAGATTGTATCCTTGCTGTCAGAACATGCCACAACTGTCAAGTGTTTGATCGAAAGATGCGCGCTCCACCTGCTCCTCTCCACCCTATAATTGCCGCTGGTCCATTCGCCAAATGGGGCATTGACTTTATTACTTGTAACCCTCACTCGGCCGGGGGGCATGCGTATATCATCCTCGCGGTTGATTATTTTACAAAATGGGCCGAGGCGATGCCTACATTCGACGCAAGCGGCAAGACAGCTGCAGTTTTCGTATTCAATCATATCATAACTAGGTTTGGTGTCCCACAAGCAATCATTACTGACCATGGGAGCCATTTTCGAAACGTCATGATGACTGAGCTTACAAGCCAGCTTGGTTTGCGCCACGATAGCTCTACTCCTTATTATCCGCAAGCCAACGGTTTGGTTGAGTCAATCAACAAAGTTCTAGTCATCATGATTCGACGGATCATTGGTATCCATCGAACGAATTGGCATAACATGTTATTTTCGGCGCTATGGGCATATCGAACTTCAGTGAAAAATTCAACAGGTTTCACCCCTTTCCAGCTAGTTTATGGCTTAGAAGCTGTGTTACCTATTGAATGCGAAATCCCATCACTTCAAATGGCTGTCGAATTACTTCCAGCTACTTCCGAAGAGGAGAAACGGTTATTATACTTGGCTAAATTAGATGAGACTCGACGTGACGCTACTTTAGCTATCGAGACTCACGCGAAACGAATGAAAGCTCAGTACGATAAAAATGTAACCCCTCGAAGTTTTTCGGAAGGAGACCTAGTACTATTATATGATCAAGCTAACGATAAGCTAGGTGCCGGAAAATTCGTTCCCATGTGGCATGGGCCCTACATTGTAAAGCGAAAGCTAGCAAAAGGGGCTTATGAGTTAGTTGATTTTGATGGGGACTCTTTGGGTAAACCCAGAAATGGACTTTACCTAAAGAGGTATTATGCTTAAAATGATGGGTATGGAGAAATTTTTAGATAGGTTAGATTTTCTTTCTAGCTAGCAAGTGTGTTAGTTTAGTCAGTGTGCTTAGCTTAGCAAGTGTGGTTTTTCGTCATTATTCTGGCTTATCTTGGTTTTACTCTTGATATTGTAGATGTCGACGCCTCTCCAAACATACATTGGATTTGCTGATGGTGCTTGTCGTAGTACACGGAATATCTCTTCCGCAGCTTGGGTTATCTATTCGCCCTCTGACGAGTTAGTTTCTATGCATGGGGTAAGCCTCGGTCAAACAACGAATAACATTGCAGAATACAGTGCAGTGGTTGAATTATTATCCGAATCTATTTCATTTGGAATTCGACGTTTGATAGTGAGGTTAGATTCTGAACTTGTTGTATTACAGCTTAATAGAGTTTATGCCATTAGAAATCCTGTGTTATTAAGGTTGTTTTTGAGAGTGCGTCTCTTGGAACGTGAATTTGATTACATTGAATATCAACATATTCCAAGGTCTTTGAATACATTAGCAGATGCAATTGCTTCTCGAATGTTGGACAGACATTTACGATAATCATGCAAGTAAATTTAAAAACATTTCATCACATATGTTAAACAAGATAAGCCGGTAATAGTGATATATATAGATAGAAGTGTGTCAAAAAATATATACATCGTCTTCGATCATAGGTTTAAAACACCTTATGATCGGCAAAATGATAGTACAAAAAGTCAAAAATGTCACATGTGACTACAAAAGTGACTAGTCAATCACTGGTGGTGCTCTCTGTACGACACCACTGCGCGGGCTACCTTACGCAAAAATCTCCTAAACGGTCCAGGGACCGCGACTACGAAGCGCTGAAGCCTGATAGGAATGTCGTCCATAGTAGTCTCAGGTATATCTGCCGTGAGACGCTCTAGATCATGCTCCAACTCAGCTAGTACTTCTGCTGTCGCATCCTGTGGGGCCGGTACCGGTGCAGCTGGATGTAGTCTATCATAAGGCCGGAGGTTGGCTGGACGCTGTGGACCAACATCTGCATTTTGAAAGATTTACTATTAGTTTTGAGACGATATATATAAAAAATACAAAAAATACATAACTAGAAAACTTGTGAAAATAAAAAGTACCTCTGTCGTCCCATTGTTCTCCCTGTGGAAGAACCATGTCCGGATCACCTCTGAAATCCATTCCGGCATACGGAAAGTCCTGTATCACAAAAAGCTGGCCCTCTAACCAGTCAAAATAACTATCTGAGAATCGAACTACTGTCGCGCCCTCGTCAGGATGCCGGGCCATCACCGCAACCCATCGTATCAGCTTTGGCTGCTGAGGACCCAAGATATCAACAGTGAGTTGCTGAGGGATCAGCATTGGAATTCTCTCCAAGGCAAAGCTCACGACTATAGGCCCATATCCAAAAGTCTTTAGTCGTCCGTTCTTTGCCTTGGTCAGTTGGCTCTTCATATGAGCCGACACAGCTTCACACCAGTTGAAAATGGTGCCTTGGTAACAGTCAATTGCCATCCGCATTTGGGATCCGGAAGCAATGTGTAAAGCGGCCGCGCCGCAAATTCTGGTAACCGTGAACGCTATGACTTTGAGTTCCGGCAGAGTGATGTGTTTTATCTCTATGCCTTTTGAATGGTGAGCCCCAGGTGTGCACCAATCTCGCGGAGACTATCAAGGGATTGGCCACCCGGCCTAGTCCCCGCAAGACTGAGTTGCTCACCTCTGTTTGGCAAGCCAGTGAGAAAGTATACATCCGAGGGCTCTATCTCGAGCTGGTGCCCTCCTATGTAAAAGCATTGTTCTTGTACGTTCCATCGCTCAACCAGCCATTCCAAGAATCTTACCTGGCCCCTCATGCCCGGTATGGTCCAATATTTGTATAATCCGCATGCTCTTAGGGCATCCAGGGAAGGTTGATGATTTATTGCAGCTTCATCTTCCTCTACATGCTCTCTTTCTCTCCAGTCTAACATGATTAATGCCCTGCATATCAAAAATAGCAATTAGAAATTAATTTGGGAATTTTTGGTGGTTTTTTGAGAGAGTTGGGGTTTTGAAATGCGCGTTTCTCGGAGGACGCACCCCGGCTTTGTAGCACAGGGCGCCCGGACGCAGCTGGCCTGAAGGCGGGCTGCGTCTTCCGACCGTTTTCCCGTATGAGAAAAAGTCGGGGGACGCAGGTCACCCGAAGGGCACCTGCGTCCGCCGAGAGGCGCATTCCAAAACCAAAACCCCCCCAAAAAATGAAACTAAAACCTAAAAATTGATTCTAAACGGATAGAAATGCAGAGTAGGATGTGTAAAATACCTGGATGAGACGGCGTTCGATTCCGACGGTCAGATTTTCCGCAGCGACCACGGGAAGTTTCTTGTCAAAAGCTCCTTTTTCAACCTCAACAGTGAAACGGTAAAAATGACATGGTAAAAGGTCTTTTTATAGGTTTTTTGGATGAATTAGTTCATTTTTTACCATGAAAAGATGTTTTTGAATGTATTTTTGCCTATTTTAAACAGGTATGAGTAATGTGTCGCTTTTGTGCAGGACAAAGGGATTTCGAGGGAAATTGTAATTTTTCACAAACAAAATTTCAGAGTCATCTTTTAAGCCCTTTTCTGACTCCTAAAACATGAAAAGATCGCCGAGTGTTTCTTTTTCACTCGTTAAAACGGAATTAAAAGACGGTCCCCTTTTAGCTCTTTTCTGACCGCAAAATCAGGAAAAGATTGCCGGGTTTTTGTCGTTTCGAACTCGATAAGGAAATAAAACGACGTGTCCTTGATCGCTTTTTACTTTTCAGGTTAACGACACTATTATGAAAGTACTCCTTGGTCGCAAGATCAAGCGGTTCCCCCAGGTATTATTTTATACTTTTTCGGGCTTGAGGGACACAAATATACGAAAAAGTTCAACGTGGAGTCTCCTTTAGTTTTTTCAGACTCTCTAAAAATGAAAAACGCCGAGTTTCTCCTATACTGGGCTCGTTAAACTTTTACAGTAGAGGACCTGTTCAATTACAAACAGGAACGAACCACTCCTTCCTAGGGTTCGAATTTAAACTAGGTTGGACTCGTCCGAAGGATGAGCTTATAATCAAGCATATGTTATCCTCCTCAAGCTTGTTAAAAATAAAGAGGTACTTGCCAGAAATGGTGGGGGAAAAAAGAGAAGAATGAACCTATTTGTCACCTTTTGTCTCAGAAGAAACTTTATTACCGCTCTTGAACACGACACTTTTCATTCACCTGGGTTGGGAAATCTTTTACCTCACAGTTGACCAAATCACTTTGAAAGTCTTTAACCGGGTTCCAGGGGTTAACTTTGAGTTATTCGTCACCAAGCCATCTGTTGTGTCGTTATGTGTTCAAGAGGTCTGCAAGCAAAAACTTTCATCTGCAAAATACTTGTCATCCATTTGACCATCCCTGAGTCAGTCCTTACAGCAACATTTCTTCAACTTGAACAATGATTTCGTGTTGCGGGCTTGCCTGCAACGGGTCGCTTTCTATCGACATCGACACATTATCTAGAAAGATGACTTAGGAATCGACAGTACCTTGAAGTCTGCATGCATCAATGGCAGGTTTCTCGCCTTTGACGTCAGTTTACATCATTGACTTTCGATCAGAGGATTCCGTGAAGTGTTCGACATCAAAACATCTATTCACATTTCACGGGTTGTGCTTGGTACTTTGAGAACCATTGACATTACTGGTGGTTTCTCTCACGCTTGTTAACAGTTTACATCATTGACTGGTAATCAAGTGGTTTCTACCATGTTCGACATCGAATCATTTAATCACATGGCTAGAATCGTACCAATTCGGGAAGTAGAAGTGAAGACCCTGGATCTAGTTTCTACCATCCAGGCTGCGAGGAGTTTTGTATTCATTATCTATGTAGACTAATCATAAACAGATGGCTGCGTCCATACTGTGTCTACAAAAGTCTATAAAAATGATGTACTGCAAGATCATTCCTGTATCAGAATAGTTAGTCCATTAGTTAAAGTTTTGAATCTGAGTATGGGAATGCCTACCTCAGTGATGATATAATCTTATCCATGTATTTTGTGTTGAAAATTGCAGGTTCCAACCAGGCCATCCACAAGGCAATCCTTGAAATGATAAAGCGCTTCACCCTTCCTAGAATTACAAAACCCTATTCTATTCCAGGCTTCGCACTTTAGGGGGCAATCTGTTACACTAAAAAATGTCACCTTGACTACTTACAGTTAGTATGGCTCAAATCAACAGTCATGCTACCCTCTTAGGCAAGTCTCATGCCTCTGTTATCCATCTCAAACTCAAAGAAGAGAGAAAGTCTTGTAAAAACTATGTTTATCTCTGGGGTCGCAGGTTCTCTCTAGCCTTACCTGCGGGGACGCTGACCATGTTCACAAAATCTGCGTCCATGGACGCTCTGTATGTTAAGGGACAGGTGCGTCCCTCTGTAAAAGGCAAAATGCGCGAGTTTTATCTTGAAAAAGTTACTTGTGGTTACTTCTAGAACATTCTAGAGGTCGGTTTGATGAAATGGATGCGCCTCCAGTTGGTTCATGTATCTCTATTAAGGGGGAACTTATCCCATCAATAAGGGAGCTATCCCACCCATAGAGGGGGATGATCCCATTGATAGTGGACCTGAATAACCTCTTTACAGCACTATAAATAAAGGCATTGAGCCAGAAGGAGAGGAGGTTGGAGCTATACATTTTCTTTGGGTAAATGCTGCAGGATTTAGGTCTTCCATTAGAGCCTTTGTGAGGAGAGATTGTCTTCACTTGATTCTACTTGGGAGAGGGTGAGCTTTGTCAAAGTAGAGGAAAACCCTTGATGGACCCTGGGAGGAACTTGCACAACACCAAGGCCAGGTTGTAAGAGTTTCTTTGTTTCGTTATTAATACAAACTGGTTTATTTTTCTCAATAGCTTGTGTTAATGAGTTATTTCATGTGTTCCTTGGTCTGCATGTTGAATATATGTTTTATTATATGAAATGCAAGTGCTTGGTAATTGTTTGATTGTTTGTGGTTGCAGGAATTGACTTGAAGGAGGAGCTCATCCGGATCGTCAAGAACGGACTTCAACAACAGCGTTTTGGAATAAGGTAAGCCTAAACACTTGTAGTTTTCATGTTGTAAAAGGTGTATTTAGAGAAAGATCACTCCATTTTGTCTTGTTTGTCATTAGAATGTCTTAGACTTCTAGGAAGGTCAGTCGTGTCCGCACCCTTGACAGAATCCGTGTGACAGGTGGATCTTTCCAAATATTTCCTTGGGCTAAAATAGAGAGAGAGAAAGAGAGAAAAGAAGAAAAAAGGAAAGAAGAAGAAGAAAGAATGAAAGAAAAAAAGAATAAAGAAATAAGAACTTTTATGTAAATTATTCACTAATATTTTTTTTTTAAATAAGTAAAGACAATTTAACAAGGTTGAAATTTTACTTAAAAATAAGTTGACCATCATTTTATAATCAACCCACTTCAACATTTTACCATTCTATTATAAAAACCTTCAATAGGCTTTAACTTTGTTGTCCAAAATTAATGTAAATTTTCGACGGGGGCTTCACTCAATGAACCTCTGACATATCTCGCGCATTCATGGCATACTAAACAATACCCCTAATTCGACTACATATTGGAAAATAACTCTAAAAATCACATTATACAACCCCCTGCGAATACGAACCCAATACACCTTCCCAATTTAAAAAAACCCTACTTTCAATAGGTATTGTATGTATCCATTTTTTCATTAACATTTTTTATACCCCTATATTTTTTCATTAACTTTGAGCTCCATTTTTTATACCTACTAATATAAAAACCCTTTACCTTCTATATATCCTAATATATTATGTCATTTTTTCCTCAATATATATCCCCTAATATGAATGCACATGGTATGGTATTGCTCCCCAGTGAAGCCCTCGTGGAATTTTCAACTCTATCACAACTAATGTAGTTATGCATTAGAAGAGATAACTTATTAGATGAAACAATTTCAATATTCTTAAAAGCAATTTGTTGAATTAAACTTTTTTTGCTAACTCGATTATCATTGTTCTACCACATTACTTAATGTGACAAGACCACAAAGGAAGAAATTGCAAAAGTCTTAATCAAACAATATATACTATCAGGTATTAATAAGCACAACCACATTTGCAAAATGTTATTGATATACATTGATTGGCAGCATTTTAATATGATCAATTGCAGATGTATAAAATGTGGGAAACGTCGTCGATTGGTGTATATCAACCACATTTACTAATGTGGTTGTGCTAGTTAATGACTAGTGTGCATAAGGAGAATTAGTAGACCATGGTTAACTATGGATAAATATGTTCAAGTTATGGTTCAGGAAAATTTATTATTATCAATATAGATTTAACTATGGATGACCATTATTGTCCATAACTAATTGCACCGAGAGGCGCATTCTACAGCTCAGTATGACCCTAATGTGTAAGAATGCCACGTCCTCAAAAAATAATAAAAATAATTTTCGAAAATGTCGGCCAATCTTAAATTATATATAAGTTTTTAATCTTATTAATGGACTAAGATTAGTTATTAAAATATAACTATGTATTTGAATGGATAGTAAATTATCCCATGATTTTAATAGTTCCTTTATCATATATGTGAATTTGAATGGATCATAAATTTACCTTTAACAGAAAAAATTACCACATTCAAATTCCAAATTGAGTAAAATTTTAAACATTTTTACTCTTACTAAAGCAAATGTCATTTTTTAAATCAAAGGAAAAAGGTTAATTCAACACAAAGAATCGAAAATCTTCTCCAAAATATTTTAATATTTCTTTTAACTAAACAACTGTAAAATGAATCTTTAAAAGGAAAAGCCATATCCTATGGCTATATCAAAATATTTAAAGACATAAATGTTTCCATATCAAAGTTGTAATATTTGAAAATATTAATTTTATGTAGTTTTATTATAAATTTTGTTATCATGCCATGCAAAAAACATCATTAAATCTAATATTGATATTATAATATTAATATTATATTTAATATTAATATTAATACATTATAATATTAGTATTATTGAATTTAATAACTTTGGATTAATGCAATATTAAATTTAATATAATATTCAGTTTGTTATATTATAATATATATTAATATATCATGAGATATATTAACTCTAGATATATATGGAGGGAAGAACAAAGACATAGAGTGATAGAGGTGGAGAGTTAGGGGGAGTGACAAGGGAGAGGAGGAGATACAATGAAGGAGAGGGAAGAGAAGGAATGAAGAGAGAGAGAAAGAGAGGAGTGAGAGAGGGAGAGAAGGGTAAGAGAGAGAGAGGGGGAGGGAAGGGGAGGAATGAAGAGAGAGAGAGAAATATGAGTGAGAGAGGGAGAGAAGGGTAAGAGAGAGAGAGGGGGAGACACAAAGATGGAGGGGGGAGATAGTGACAAGGTTGGAGGGAAGATATAGAGGGGGAGAGAGAGCGGGGGGAGAGAGATAGTGACAAGGTTAGAAGGTAGAGATAGAGGGCGGGGGGGTTAAGAAGAAAGACATTGAGAGATAAAAGTGGAGAGAGAGAGGGAGTGACAAGGGAGAGATGGAGAGAAAGCATGTATGTTTTAGGTTGAGATAGAGAGACAAATAAGGAGAGATGGAAGGAAGGGGGGGAGAAGGAAAGAGGAGAGAGGGAGGGAGATAGTGACAGAGTTGGAAGGCAAAGCGAGAGGTGGGGGGAGATAGAGTGAGGTGGGAGAGAAAGGGGCGGAGAGGAAGGAAGAGAGAAAGGACATGACAAAGAGGAGAGAGGGAGAGAGAGGGAGGTAGTTGGAGGGGGGAGAGAGGTAGGTAAGAAGAATACATAAAGAGAGAAAAGTGGAGAGAGAGGGGGAGTGATAAGGCAAAGAGAGAGAGGGATAGAGGAGAGTAGGAGGGAACATAAATATAATGGGGAGAGAGGGAGAGGGAGAGTAAGAGGGAGGGAGAGATAGATATATATGGAGAAAGAGTGGGTATGCTTTGCAGGTGATATAGAGAGACAAAGTAGAGGTAGAGGGAGATAGAGATATAGATGGGAGGTGAAGAGAGGGAAGAAGAGAGACATAGAGAGAGGGAGGGAGGGTGGAGGAGATAGATATATAGGGAGAGAGAGAGAGTGTGTGTTTGGGGGGCTGAGATGGAGAGACAAAGAAGGAGAGATGAAGGGAGATATAGATATAGATGGAGGGGGGAGAGAGGGAAGACAATTTCTTACACGAGATGCATTGATTTTAGTGTAGATGATGATTTATAATCCTATTTGATTGCTTGCACTATATGCATTGATTTCAGTGTAGATGTTGATTTCTAATTATATTTGATTGTTTGCACTAGATGCATTGGTTTCAGTGTAGATGTTTATTTATAATACTATTTTATTGCTTGCTCTAGATGCATTGATTTAAGTGTAGATGGTGATTTCTAATCCTATTTGATTGCTCGCACTAGATGCATTGATTTCAGTGTAGATTTTGATTTCTAATTATATTTGATTGCGTGCACTATATGCATTGATTTGAGTGTAGATGTTGATTTCTAATCTTATTTGATTGCTTGCATTAGATGCATTAATTTTAGTGTAGATGTTGTTTTCTAATCCTATTTGTTTGCTTGCATTAGATGAATTGGATGTTGTTAATATTGAGACTGTAAATTATTAAAAAAAATCAAGATTAGATGGAGGGGAGAGAGAGGGAAGAATATTTATTGCACTAGATGCATTCACTTCAGTGTAGATAATGTTTTCTTATAATTCTATTCAATTTATTGCTCTAGATGCATTGATTTCAGTGTAGATGTTGATTTCTAATCCTATTTGATTGTTTGCTCTAGATGCATTGATTTCAGTGTAGATGTTTATTTCTAATCCTTTTTTATTGCTTGCACTAGATGCATTTATTTTAGTGTAGATTTGGATTTCTAATCCTATTTGATTTCTTTAACTGGATGCATTGGTTTTAGTGTAGATGTTGATTGCTAATTTCATTTGAGCGCTTGCATTAGATGCATTGATTTCAGTGTAGATGTTGTTTTCTAGTCTTATTTGATTGCTTGCATTAGATGCATTAGATGTCGTTAATATTAACGTTGTAGATTATTAAGAAAAAATATTTTCAAGATATATAGTAATACCTAAAAGGACACTGTTAAGAATTAATTAGCTGTCAAAAGTTGTGATATCTAGAATTAAAATGAAATAGATGTGCATAATCAATCCTCCTGCAAAGTGAAAATTAATCCTTGATAAGATCGTCTCCCTTCTACATCACCAACTAATTACTAATAGACAATTACATATATTCAAAATTACTAATAGATAATTGCATATAATAATGTATTCATAATACTTATGAGAGGAACATATATATTCATAAACATTCAACACAAATCAAAATATTCTTGAAGGAGATGTGTTTGGAGAAACAAATAATGTAAATATTTTATAATTCTAGCCACTCATTAAAAAAAATCAAAAATACATTATTTCTTGACTTTCCTGAATAAACTATAGATAAGGGTAAACCGAGTTCTGTGTTGGTTGTTCTTTGAGGGATTCAAAACATGTCTGAGGGGAAGGGATCCAAAAAGGTTAAGTGGTTTGATTTGACTAAGGGTTATGGTTTCATAACCCCTGATGATGGCAGCGAGGACCTGTTTGTGCATCAGACTTCGATTCACTCCAATGGGTTTCGATCGTTGGTCAAGGGAGAGGCCGTCGAGGACCCAATCGAGCATGAGAATGGCGGAAGAACCAAGGCCCTAGATGTTACAGGGCCTGATGGAGCCTTCATCTAGGGTAATAGTGAAGGAGGCGGCAGTGGAGGCCAAGGAGGCAATAGAGGCGTCGAGCTCGGTGTTCAGTGCAGCAAAGAGGTGGCCACGGCCACCCGCAGAGCCATTATTTTGGCCAAGTTTTTAGTTATTCCCGAGGAGGGGTTATTGGGGTAACAAGATCGGGAAACCCCACATCGTACCTGTCAAGGTCACAGGTAAATGTGGCTCTGGAACAGTCAGAATGGTGCTCGCCCCCAGAGATGTCGGGATCATGGCTACTCGCGTGCCTAAGAAGGTTTTGTAGTTTGCTTGAAACGAAGATGTATTCACCACCTCGCGAGGGTCGACCAAAACTCTCAGAAATTTTGTCAAGGCCGTCAAGACGCTGGAGGAGTACCCACAGACTACAATGCTTTATGGAGACATTGAAGCTACACGGTCTTGCACGACCCAGAGGACAACAAAACCCCCTTCCTTGGTAACTTCTAATCGCTTTCAAATTTTTATTAAAACCCCTTTGGGGAAGTCTTCCTTGATTTGGGTCCTTGCAACAGACTATGTTATGAACCTGAAGAATATCATTGCCAAACAAATTGGCTACCCGGTTGGACTACAACATCTGTTATATGGGGGAAGAACCCTACAGGATCTCAGATCCATTTTGGATTACAACATTATGTCAGAATCTACTATAACACTCAACCTGAGGCTACGAGGTGGTGCAGCAACTTTCAGTTCAACAAAAGAAACAGAAGGAGGCAGTGGGACAAACACAAAAATAAAAAACAATACAGATTGTCAAAATCACAAAAATGGAGGAATATCCTTTAAGAACGTCTTACAAGGGGGAAAAACTCCTACAGTGGTCCCAAAGCAAGCTGGAATAGAACCCAGTCCATACATTGTGGAGCAGTTGAATTATATCCAAGAACTAAATATAGATATACCAGAAACCGATGAGGCATGTAATAATTTTGAATCACACGCCATCATTTGTCGATTCAACTATTTCTGGCCAAAACCTTTTGAACTTTTCCATTGGATATTCACAAACTGGACTCTACACTGTGAGATCCACCTCTGTTCTAAGGGGATTTTCATTGTTAAATTCCATACAACAGAGATAAGAGACATTGTGCTACAGGAGGGACCATGGTTTTGGGGATCTACGAGCCTCTTCATCACACCATGGTTTCCGGAATTCGATGTCAATACTATGGTTGTTTCCAGGATGCCAGTTTGGGTCCATCTGCACAACCTCCCATTGCACTTATGGGACCATCAGGTCCTTGCTGGTATAGGCAACACCATTTGGCAGATATATTAAAATGGACACACAAAGAGTGGAGGAAATATTTTTTACATTCGCATGCATCTGTGTGGAAGTAGATCTCAGTAAAGGCTTACCGGACTGCATACAGCTGAAGCATAAACAACGAAGCTGGACATAGACACTAGACTACGAAAACACAACAATTAGGTGTAGAATATGCCGGCAAATAGGACATCTACAAAATACATGTCCTGAAGACAAAAAAGACATCCGAAGAAAGAAGAAAATAGGGAAACAACACAAGGGTTGGCAATTTCCCCCACCATATCCTGAAGAGGAGGAGTTTGATATGGAAGAGCCCATACCAAATGAGAATAATCAAACAAACAAAGAAGCAGAAATCCAGGAGACACCTCCACAAGGACCTATGGAATCACAACTGGAAAAGATTCCAGATACAATGGAAAACAGTGGAACCAAAAGACTACACACATCAGACACCTCTGATTCTGACAAGGAAAATCCCCGATCAGGCACTGAAAATCCACTTCAACTTGTGTCCACGATGCCATCTCAAGGGGAGTGGCGCAAGGTCGAGAAGAAAAAGGGGAGGAAAACATGATTTTCTCCCCATATGTACATTAAACTTTTTATCGAACCCCTGATCTGAGGTCATTTGACTTGCAGATGAAATGCGACTTAGCATATACAAAATGTAATTTTGTTTTCATTAATAAAATTACGACTTTTCTTACGGGAAAAAAAACTATAGATAAAAAATCATTAAAATATTCTTGAAGGAAATAATTATTTCAAACATTAGCAAAGAAAAAAATTATTTCAAGAGTAATCTTGATGCAATAAATTATTAAAACTAATCTTCAAGATATATTTAGTAATACTTGGAGGGACACTATTGAGAATTAATTAGTTGTCAGAAGTTGTGATACATAAAATTAAATGAAATAGATGTGAAATATCAATCCTCCTACAAACTATTGACAAGATTGTATCCCTTCTTCATCACCAACTAATTACTAATAGAAAATTACATACACATATAAAAATATAACACAAAAACTGTAACATTCAAAAACATTATCATCCAAATCCAAACACATAAACACACAAACCACTCAAAGCATCCAAACAAAGATGTAAAAACCATTCAAGGCAAGCAACACAGACTAAATTAAAGAACATAATGATATGGTCATGCCAAGCAAAGAAAAAATAATGTGAATTTTGAATTTAATCTCAAACATATACATAATAATGATAACCTAAAAATGTGACATTGTTGCCCTCAACTGGAACCAGCTTAGATCCATCTAACACTAGATCTATCATGTGCCAAGAGGGATCAAATGCCTCAAGGTGCAAACCTTTCCTCAAGTTCTACACTCCAAAAAGAATGTTTGTATCTCGAGGGATTTGATCCCTCTTAGCGCATGATAGATCCGGTGTATGATGGATCTAAGCCGGTTATAGTTATCTATGGTAGATTATGACTGATCATGGTTGTTCATATTTGATCATGATTGACTATGGTTGGGTAAGTTAACCATGGTTGATGATGTTGGCCATGGGTGAACATGGTTTGACTAATTTGACCATGGTTGAGCATAGTTTTCTATCATAGATTACGGTCATCCATGTTGACAACGAATGGCCATGGTTGACCATGTTCAACCATTGTGATCTTCATTAAGCTTGTTTGACCATTCTAACCATGATTTTCCTTGTTGAGGATGGGTTGACCATGTTTTTCTAAGGTTGACTATGGTCAACATGAGATGACCATGGTTTATCATCATTGATGGTTGACCATGGAAAATATAGTCAACAATGTTGATGATGGTTGACCATGTTGACCATATTTATCTACATGTTACCATAGTTAACTGTGGTCAACCATAGTTAACCATAGTAAACTATGGTGACCATAGTTAATTATGATTAACCACACTGACTATGGCTAACAATGGTTGACTATGGTTGACCATGGTTGGCTATGGTCACTATGGTTGATCATTGTTGAAATTATGGTGTCTACGGTTGATTGAAGACGACGATGCTTGCTAATGGTTGAATAAGGTTGACCATGATTGACTATGGTTGACTAGGATCAAGACATGGATGACTATGACTAACTATAGTAAACCTTAGTCAACCATGATAAACCATGCTTTGATTTTTATTTATCACGTTACAATGTTGATGTTTTATTTGTCACATGACAATGTTAATTATTGTTTGTCACGTTGCGATGCAAATTTTTGGCTCATCAAATGTGATGCCAATTTTTTTCATCATATTATGATACTGATTTTTGTTCTTAAAATTATAACATTGATATTCGTTTAATATATTATGATGTTGATATTTATTTTTCATATTGTGATGTTAATTTTTAAACAGGGATGTCTATGGTCAAATGTGGTTGACTACGGATGAACATTATTGACCATGATTGTTACTTTCTAACTATATATGAATGTGGATGGTCAAGTTAACTGTGGATTACCATGGTGACCATAGTTGAAAATAGTAGAGCTTGTATAATCATAATTAAAAATAATCACATTGTTGAGAAAAGTTATAAAAAAATTATTAAAATTTATATATCAAAAAACCTTAAAATTAAATAAGCCTTAAACCTTATTAAATATAAATACTAAATCTTATTCACAAGCCTTAATGTTAATATTATAATAAGCCTTATCAATATAAATATTATTATATAAATATAGTAAACTTTAATAATAATAATAATAACAACAACAAAGTTTTATAATATTAATAATATTAAACAATTGTAAACCTTCACTATCACTAAGTAAGGTTGACTATGGTCAATCATGGTTGATAATATCTGAATATGGTCGACTAAGAATAACTAAGGATGACTATGAGTGAACAAGGTTGACTATCATTGACTATGTCAAACATATGGTTGACTAAGTTTGACCATGGTTGGCAATTTAAACATTGGCTCTACAGGTTGGCTACAAAGGTTGACTATGTTTGCATATGTCGTAAAATTATAACATTGTTATTTGTTAATCATAATGTGATGACATTTTTTCATTCATCCCATTGTGTTGTTGATTCCCATTCATGATATTGTGATGTTAATTTTTTGTTTGTCACATTGCGACATAGATTATTATATTGCACTATTGATTTTTCTTTGTAATAATGTGACGTGAATTTTTTCTTCATGAAAATTTTTATTCATCATATTATGATGTCAATTATATATTAAATAAACCTTAAACCTGATTAAATATAAATATTATTTTAATATTACTATTATTAGTAAAACTTATTACTGTAAATATTAATACTATTATTAAGAATTTTTAGTAATCCTATTTAAAATTAAATAACCTTTAAATATTATTAAAAATAATATCTTATTAATAAAACCTTTAAATCTTATTAAATATAATATCTTATTAATAAAACCTTATGGAAAATTATTAATAAACTTTATCATTAAACTTTAAAAAATTATTAATATCAATATCATTAAACAATTTTAAACTTAAACCTTTTAAATAAAATTTTATTGAATTCTATTAATATTATAAATGTGTTTTAAATCATATTAATATTATTATTATTAAAAAACAATAAACTTTGACTGTGTGTGAGCATGGTTTAACCATGAATGAACATGGCTCGGTTGAGATGACTATGGATAAACGTGGTTTCACTAATTTAACCAAGGTTAGAGATCCTGGACTTAGAGGAAATTATTTTTAATGAAAGAAAAAAAAAAGAAAAATAGTATAATACTTTGGAAAATTGTAGTGTCTGAAGCAATGCCAACCAATTAATTAACATAACAAAACATAGGCCCTAAAGATCATTCCAATTGGATAAACAATGGTTTGATTTGGGGGATGGGGGTATAAGTTGTTAAAAGAGCATGGATTTATTTTTAGTAACAAGCATTTTATGGAAGAATTCAAACTCCTTACTCATAATGGAAGGATTGATGTCGATGAATATCTAATTGCTTTATAAGAAGTAATATGTTGTTCCTCTCATCTATCACATCTTATACTCTTGAAATCCTATAATGAAATTTTCTAAACATCTACCACCTGTTTCTATTCTAAGGCACAAATAAGGAAATAATGGGAAGGTCAAATTTGTTTAGGGAAAAATGGAAAGGTCAATTTCACTATTCTACTATAATAGGACTACAATTAACAAATATATACAAAACATATGTGAAAGAAAGATCTAAATTTTGTAGATTCAAAAACTCTATGAATAAAGATGGGTCAAAAAGAAATTTGAAAAGAACTAGTTAACTTTATTGAAACACCAGATTTCTCCTTTATCTTATTCTCGCTAGAACAATTCCCTAAAGAGTAATGATTTTGCATCACAATAAACTTTGAAATTTTTTGAGAAGCTTCCTCCCAACTCACTACTTGAAATCATTGTTTTCTAACTATCTAATGCATGTTCCCTACGAGCTATCTCTTTAAAGCATCAAAAGCAATATTCAATCTCTCACTACTCTATTGCATTGTTACTATACATATATAAACCATAAAAAAATCAAAACCATCTCCAAAAGTGTTTTTAACAATTTGGATCAATGTTACATAACCTTTAGTATTAATTGGAGTATGTTTCATAACCTTTACTATTAATTGGAGTAGATTCCAAGTTTAACTTCACTAACATTCTCCCCATAGTGTGGGTAATAAATTGAGTTTAAACAAAATAGTTATCATGCTCAATGCATGCTATCTGAATCATCTTGCAATGTTCTTTTGTAAACGTACCAAAAACATGTATGGTAAACTTTTGCTTTCACTCCTTTACCAACCCAAACTTTTTCATAAACAAAAGGTAGGCCATTCAACCCAACTTGCTCATTTTGAGGCCAAAACCTAAAATGGGTGCAGAATATATCAAAATATAGAAAAAATACTTTTAGTAATCATTGCAAGGAGACTCTTTAATATGACATAGCCCAATAATTATTTCTCTTCAAACTTTGAGCTGGAAATGACCTAAAAAAAAACTATATTGTACATATAGTTGAACATAGCAATATAACTGTATAATGTTGTTCACAAAATCATCTTCAAACTTTGAGCTGGAAATGACCTAAACAAAAACTATATTGTACATATAGTTGAACATAGCAATATAATTGTATAATGTTGTTCACAAAATCATCTTCTTCCTTGAAGAAAAAAAAATTGTCTTTCAAGCAATCAATGATCTATTTGAAAACGAGGAAGAGGCAATATTGTATTGCCTTGTTTAACAAGGATTTTTGCAATAAATTAACCAAAATTACTAAATCCAACCATATATATCTTTAACAAACAATTATTCCATTCCAACCTATAAAATAGCTTTTCCAGTTGTTAGAATAATTAATTCAGTGACTTTTGTTGCTAATGAAATGTTTTAAATATTTCTGTGTAAGGAACCTATGCACCCTTTATACCAATTACATTATAGAACAAACCAGGCAATATACCCATATGATCATTATAAAACAAATGACACTAGCTACTATGAATTTATATCGAGTGGCATAGTCCCATATTAAAAAGGTATAACATTCATAACTTACCCAAAATTGAGGTAAAAATTAATTTATTTATGATGACTTGTTAAAAAATATTGAATTTTCCTTTTTTGTGTTATTAAAATCTAAAAACAAGAAAACAAATTAACATTCATTAAGAAACGAAGACTTCGCAAATTATTAATAATCTAATTTATTTATTTGTTCTTATTAATAATTTAATTTATTTATTTGTTCTAATTTTTTTTGAAAAATGCTATGAACATAAATATATAAAATTAATATAGTTTAACCTTATAAATTAAATTGTTGTTAAATATTGATGAGGACCAATTCATAATAAACATCAAAACACTTATTTTATTTTATATCTTACTTTGCTAAATTATAAAAAAATAAAAATAAATAAATAAAATAAAAATAAAAACCAATTAAGTTACAAATTTATTATTATTATTAATTATAAAACTAAGTAATATATAAATTAAACATATTTATATTAAAAACATGGAACAAGATTCTTAACCATGAATATTTACCTCCACTTTAAAATGGAGATTCTTAATCTATAAGTAAGTTTTGCTACAATACCATGGACCAATACCATGGTTTATCAATACCACATGCCGAGAAAACCATGAATTATTTCATATGACACTTGTTCATATAATTTTTTTTTAATTAGTCAATTTAATTAGAAGGGAAAAAAATAGCATAACTACTTTAGGGATAAATTTCAACCTTCGATTTGTGTATACTATGAATATTCTAGAATATTTCATGGAGGTTAAATCCTTACCTATAACCAACCACCTCCCACATTTACCCAACTTCACCGGTCTGCCAAGGTAAACATGAGACGAAGAGTTACTATGACATGACTTGACCTTCTAGTTCCAGTTAAGAAGTTGGGGCCTACAAACCAACACACTGACAACTCACAAACATCCCTCAGGACATTAGGTCACCCAGAAGTCGGACCACCACCTTTGATGACAAAATCCTAAGTTGGAACTGTGTTTTCACTAACCAAACCCCCAACCGCACCCACAACAAGGCATGCATGGGGTTGTGAGCCTCCAATCGCACTCACAAGCGTCGCTGTAGTGGTTGTGACCCTAAATCTTCAGTTCAGAGCATGCGGTCCCAGGATCAGTGCCACCTCTTTAGGCCAACCTCTAGACCACTACCTAGAACTCCCTGAAACTTCTCAGAATCATAAATGACATAACAACAAGGCTACACATTCAAACACAGACGAAGAATTTGACCTAGATTGCCTGGAAAATAACAAACATCTCGTCAAACACATGGCAAACATGTAAGCTACAAGTCATGAATGCATATCTAATCATACACTGATAGTCTTCACCTGAGGATCATCGAGAAGGCTCTAAACCCTCTCTAGGTAGCTGCAACAACACTTATTAATGCATGCATTCATCAACCATTCATGTATTCATCAAAGCATGTAAAGAGCCATAGATAATATACATCATATAATTGACATATAACCAGAAAATAACCAGCATAGAAACCTTGGCAACTCACCCATAATATCACCAACATAATCACTACAAATGTTCATGGATCACAATAATGAAATATCTCATATTAACATGTGAAAATACCAACCAAGTCAGGGAATTTCATGAACCACCCAACCATAGATTGTGTTGAATCAAATATCTCTTTCAGCCAATCACCCCGCGCCATATTCCAAGCATGAATGTCAGGTCTCATGGAATAAACCAAAACAAAACCAAATCAGGGCTTCCAGAAGTCAAACCACCTGAGCGACCCTCAACCACAGTGATTCTTTCCATGGTTGGATATCACTAAAACCAACTAGATTGGTCTCTACCCGAGCTGTTTGGGGCTCCAGTAACTAATAAATCAATCCACAACCTTCCAAGGTTCCAAAGCCTTTATCCAACCTGACTTTAGGGAATAGTAACTCAACCCACCAAGGGCTCCAAAGCATTCGTCCCAACCTAGGCTCTATGACTAGTAACTTGACCCAAGTTGTTCTAGGACTTCCAGAGCATTTGTTCCAACCCATGGCCATAAGGAATTATGAACACCAATAAAAAAAAATCAAGTGGAAAACACCCACAACACCGTGACTATCCAGGAAATGGAAAAGCAAGGCTAAAACCACTGTCACTCCGGGAAATTCTCCATGCCAATGACAACAAATGACGAGAAAATCACATGCATATACCATGCGTCAATAAACCAAGAAATAAATCACACATGTAATCTATTACCTGCAAAGAAATATAGTTGTAGTTGTTGATTCACATGTTCCCTTGCGCTTTTCTGCTTTCGTTTACCTTCTTTCTCCAAATCCAAGGTATGCCAAAGTGCTCCAATAATGCTCCAAGAATATTTTAAGTGTGCAAGAGTGTGAGAGAATGAAAGAATAGAAGACAAATCCACCCAAAAACTGTCAAAAGGCTATGAACTGGTCATTAGAAGCCTTTTTATCATTGAGGTCTCTATTGGTTTCATTTTCCTTCGATTTCCCTCACATGCAAATTTGTGTCTCTTCACCTCCATTTTCTCCTATTTTCCTTTCTTTCATAAATAAAATGTCAATAAATACCACTTTGTCTTTATCAATGCCTCTGTCAATTTCCATAGTCGTTAATTAACCAAACCTATTAAGATGTTTTGCATACCATTCAATTTGGAGTACATGTCCCATGACCTTGGTTTTATATTTTTTTTATATGGAAAATCAACCCGGGAATGTTACATTATCATTCACATTAACAATTAAATTAAAATTCTAAAAGCTCAATTTCAAAATAAACACCGCAATTAACATAGTAATTAAATAAAAATTAATATATGAAAAACATACCTATTCGGAAAAAGCATTCCAATATAAAAACTTCCTTATATTTCACCACATCATAAATTTATAATTTACTAAATAGAATAAACGAAATTTATTTATACAAAATATCTAAAATAGAAATTATTTATAATAAAATTTAAACTCTTCTTATATTTAATAAAATACTAAAATCCACAAACGTTAATGCATATATTCAAAATGATACTTTACCTTATACGAAAATTGGAAACCGCTCCATATTTTCACGAATCTTTTAGATATATGTATATATGTATAAAAGAATCATATATATATATATACTCCACTTGTAAATATTTTAGCATAGTTGACTTGACTTTAAAGTGGAGCTGGTAATGACGCGGAAACACCATTTTTTCATGCGTGAGACGTAGGAATCATTTGGCTTTTGTCATTTCAAACAATCAATTGATAAACACTTTGTCTTTGACAGCGTAGAATTCCTTTCACACCTTTCATCATGTGAAATATAAATGATTTAAACTCTTGACCAACAAGGAAATAGAGAGGTGTTCATACTCTTGAAAGACTACAAGTATTAAATGCTATATCTTCTTAAACTCTTGACCAACAAGGAAATAGAGGGGTGTTCATACTCTTGAGAGACTACAACTATTAAATGCTATATTTTCTTTTTCTTAGTTAAATGAGGGAGTACTTTCACTTTTGTCATTTCAAACATAATTAATTATAATGTTAAAGAGGGATTTCCATGTTTCTTCTTGTTGTTGATGAAGAAATACTTTACCTTTTGTTAAAGCAAACACAGTGATGATGCCCTCGCACTTTCTTGATCAAAATTAGAATTGATGCAACACTTTCTTGTCGATTTTCCAAGCCACATGTGTCCCTTTTTTTCTTTGTTAAATGAAAAAATATTTCTTTTTTGATTGCTTTTGTGATCTCGAATCTCATATATCCTTGACTTGGGATGACTCGGAACAATAGGACAAATAGAGTTGGGTAGATGTTTCTTGCTTTTCTTTAATAGGTATATGAGACTTACACGAAAAGGGAAAAATGTATATAGGAAATATTGTCAGAATATATAGATTGGACGACCACACGCCATTATTTTTCTTCTTTAATCCTATATATTATACCTCCACAGACATTGCATATAATATGATTGTATATGTGCAAGTTTTTAAAAGTTTATAAATATTTAAAATTATTTATATTTAATTGAAAGTTTCAATTTGAGGATTATTTAAAAATAAAATAATGTCCAAGTTATTTTAGGGTAAATTTGATTTGGGCATAAAGTCAATTTGATATTATAATATTAATATTATATTTAATATTAATATTAATACATTATAATATTAGTATTATTGAATTTAATAACTTTGGATTAATGCAATATTAAATTTAATATAATATTCAATTTGTTATATTATAATATATATTTTGGATTTAAGAGATCTGTGGTTTGTATCTTTTGAATCAGTGACCGGAGAATCCACAGTATGAACATTTTTATACCAACGTTTCAAATCCCAAATGGGATCCATCATCAGGATTTAAGAATGATGATAAAAGAAGAGCAAATTAGACAGAATAAATACTCATGAGGATAAATTTTTAGGAACAACACACTGTCGGCTAGAATCTTAATATAATTTAATTTAATTTTTATTTTTATTTTAATAAATTACTTTTATTTTTATTAAAATTTTTGAAGAGTTAATATCTTGGTTTATAACCTATTGATTAAAAGGAAATAGAACTCATACTAAAATTAGTTAATTGATTGAACTAAAATATATTAATTTCTATACAAATTAATCTAATATATTAAACTAATTCATATTAACAATTATAAATAATATATATTTATAATTGATTAATATAATAATTAATATATCAATTAATAGTTATATAGAAATTATTATATTATAGTATTAAAATGTTAATTATTATGTTAAAAAGGCTATTTCTATAAAATATATGGATAATAAATTAATTCTTAAAGAAATACTAGGGCAATATATCAATTTCTATATAAATTAAATTAATATATTTAAACCAAATCATATTAACAATTATAAATAATTAATATTTATAATTAATTAATATATTAATTGATAGCTATATAGAAATTAATATATTATAGTATTTTAATGTTAATAATTCTATTTATGATATAAATAAAAAGGTACTGACCAATAATAATAGAATAGGAGAGGGATAACTTACCTGCTGAATGCTTTACCTGGGGATGGGTTGGCGCTTTTTGATTTCCCTGATCAAGGGAAGCCAGCTCCCGCTAATCTCCATACCATTGTCTCTGTTCAGATTATGAGGATGCTTAATAATTTCAAGTGCTTCTCTGATCTTTCGTCTCTGATGCTGCTCTTCCCTTGCGATAATTGATGCGTTTTCCAGGCAGATATGGTGCTTAGTCTTCGAGGAGTGTTCTGCCAAGGCTGAGGTACGAGATCTTCCATTCCTAATATCAGCGCCATGTTCCTTGAGCCTTGTCTGGAGGGAGCGACCTGTTTCACCTATGTAGCTTTTTCCACAAGAACAATCTATTTTATAGACTCCTTTAAGTTGATGATTGTCAATATCATCTTTTACAGACTTCAAACCTTGCCTGATAGTACCAGGAGCTGAGAAATGTGTGATAATGTTTTTCTTTCTTAGGATTTTAGCGATTTTGTCTGTAACCCCATGGATATAAGGTAGAAAAACCTTACCCAATTGAGGTTGGTCTTGAGCCTTAGGCTCATGAGATAACAACTTTCTTTCAGCTTTCTCTATGGCTTTTTTAATCTCATGTTCTTTGTAGCCTATATTCTTAAAAGTTAAAACTAAATGCTTCTTTTCTTCGTTCAGATGCTCTGAGTCAGAAATTCGAAGGGCTCTAATGGCAAGAGTGTTTAGAACACCAAACTTTTGGGCTGGGTGATGGTGGGAATCCGCATGGAGGTAACTTTCTGTGTGGGTTGACTTCCTGAAAACCTTATGGCCCAAAGAGCCATCCTCTTTTTTGATGATTAGAACGTCCAAAAATGGGATGCTCATGTTTTCTTCAAGTTCCATCGTGAATTTTATTTCTGGAGAGATAGAGTTTAAGTGAATGAAAAACTTGTCAAGTTCTGCTTTACCATGCGTCCATTTTATATTGGTATCATCGACAAAACGCTTCCACCAGGCTGGTTTTAAAGGATATGATTCCAGGGCCTTCTTTTCAAAGTAGTCCATGTATAGGTTGGCCACGATTGGCAAGAGGGGTTATCCCATTGCCACACCAGATGTCTGCTCATAAAATATTCCTTGGAAGGTGAACACAGTTGACCTTAAGCAGATTTCAGCCAGCTTTGTAGTCCCTGGATCAGTAACATCTTTTATAACCTGAATGGCTTCATCAAGAGGAATCTTCGTGAATAAGGATACCACGTCAAAGCTTACAAGGATGTCATCACGCTCCATCCTTTCATTTTTAATAAGATTCACAAAGTCCTGGGAGTCTTTGATGAAGGAATCAGTATTTCCGACAAGGGGTTTAAGAATTTTAGCAACATATTTAGCAAGCTCATAGGTTGGGGAACCAATAGTATTAACTATCGGTCTAAGGGGGACCCCTTCCTTATGGATCTTGGGTAATCCATAGATTCTAGGGATGGTTTCACAAGAGGGGATTAATTTCTTCTTTAATTTTTCGTCAAGGTTGGAATCTGAGATGTTCTTTTTTAAATCCTTCATTATTTAACTCTAGATATATATGGAGGGAAGAACAAAGACATAGAGTGATAGAGGTGGAGAGTTAGGGGAGTGACAAGGGAGAGGAGGAGATACAATGAAGGAGAGGGAAGAGAAGGAATGAAGAGAGAGAGAAAAATATGAGTGAGAGAGGGAGAGAAGGGTAAGAGAGAGAGGGGGAGACACAAAGATGGAGGGGGGGAGATAGTGACAAGGTTGGAGGGAAGATATAGAGGGGGAGAGAGAGCGGGGGGAGAGAGATAGTGACAAGGTTAGAAGGTAGAGGGGGGGGGTGTTAAGAAGAAAGACATTGAGAGATAAAAGTGGAAAGACAGAGGGAGTGACAAGGGAGAGATGGAGAGAAAGCATGTATGTTTTAGGTTGAGACAGAGAGACAAATAAGGAGAGATGGAAGGAAGGGGGGGAGAAGGAAAGAGGAGAGACGGAGGGAGATAGTGACAAATTTGGAAGGCAAAGAGAGAGGTGGGGGAGATAGAGTGAGGTGGGAGAGAAAGGGGCGGAGAGGAAGGAAGAGAGAAAGGACATGACAAAGAGGAGAGAGGGAGGGAGAGGGAGGTAGTTGGAGGGGGGAGAGAGGTAGGTAAGAAGAAATACATAAAGAGATAAAAGTGGAGAGAGAGGGGGAGTGATAAGGCAAAGAGAGAGAGAGGGATAGAGGAGAGTAGGAGGGAACATAAATATAATGGGGAGAGAGGGAGAGGGAGAGTAAGAGGGAGGGAGAGATAGATATATATGGAGAAAGAGTGGGTATGCTTTGTAGGTGATATAGAGAGACAAAGCAGAGGTAGAGCGAGATAGAGATATAGATGGGAGGTGAAGAGAGGGAAGAAGAGAGACATAGAGAGAGGGAGGGAGGGTGGAGGAGATAGATATATAGGGAGAGAGAGAGTGTGTGTGTTTGGGGGGCTGAGATGGAGAGACAAAGAAGGAGAGATGAAGGGAAATATAGATATAGATGGAGGGGGGAGAGAGGGAAGACAATTTCTTACACGAGATTTTTTTATTTCAGTGTAGATGATGATTTATAATCCTATTTGATTGCTTGCACTATATGCATTGATTTCAGTGTAGATGTTGATTTCTAATTATATTTGATTGTTTGCACTAGATGCATTGGTTTCAGTGTAGATGTTTATTTATAATACTATTTTATTGCTTGCTCTAGATGCATTGATTTAAGTGTAGATGGTGATTTCTAATCCTATTTGATTGCTCGCAGTAGATGCATTGATTTCAGTGTAGAATTTGATTCCTAATTATATTTTATTGCTTGCACTATATGCATTGATTTGAGTGTAGATGTTGATTTCTAATCTTATTTGATTGCTTGCATTAGATGCATTAATTTTAGTGTAGATGTTGTTTTCTAATCCTATTTGTTTGCTTGCATTAGATGAATTGGATGTTGTTAATCTTGAGACTGTAAATTATTAAAAAAATCAAGATTAGATGGAGGGGAGAGAGAGGGAATAATATTTATTGGACTAGATCCATTCACTTCAGTGTATATGTTTTCTTATAATTCTATTCAATTTATTGCTCTAGATGCATTGATTTCAGTGTAGCTGTTGATTTCTAATCCTATTTGATTGTTTGCTTTAGATGCATTGATTTCAGTGTAGATGTTTATTTCTAATCCTTTTTTATTACTTGCACTAGATGCATTTATTTTAGTGTAGATTTGGATTTCTAATCCTATTTGATTTCTTTAACTGGATGCATTGGTTTTAGTGTAGATGTTGATTGCTAATTTCATTTGAGCGCTTGCATTAGATGCATTGATTTCAGTGTAGATGTTGTTTTCTAGTCTTATTTGATTGCTTACATTAGATGCATTAGATGTCGTTAATAGTAACGTTGTAGATTATTAAGAAAAAATATTTTCAAGATGTATAGTAATACCTAAAAGGACACTGTTAAGAATTAATTAGCTGTCAAAAGTTGTGATATCTAGAATTAAAATGAAATAGATGTGCAGAATCAATCCTCCTGCAAAGTGAAAATTAATCCTTGATAAGATCGTCTCCCTTCTACATCACCAACTAATTACTAATAGACACTTACATATAATAAAAATTACTAATAGATAATTGCATATAATAATGTATTCATAATACTTATGAGAGGAACATATATATTCATAAACATTCAACACAAATCAAAATATTCTTGAAGGAGATGTGTTTGGAGAAACAAATAATGTAAATATTTTATAATTCTAGCCACTCATTAAAAAAAATCAAAAATACATTATTTCTTGACTTTCCTGAATAAACTATAGATAAGGGTAAACCAAGTTCTGTGTTGGTTGTTCTTTGAGGGATTCAAACCATGTCTGAGGGGAAGGGATCCAAAAAGGTTAAGTGGTTTTATTTGACTAAGGTTTATGGTTTCATAACCCTTGATGATGGCAGCGAGGACCTGTTTGTGCATCAAATTTCGATTCACTCCAATGGGTTTCGATCGTTGGCCGAGGGAGAGGTCGTCGAGGACCCGATCAAGCATGAGAATGGCGGAAGAACCAAGGCCCTAGATGTTATAGGGCCTGATGGAGCCTTCGTCCAGGGTAACAATGAAGGAGGCGACAGTGGAGGCCAAGGAGGCAATAGAGGCGTCGAGCTCGGTGTTGAGTGCAGCAAAGAGGTGGCCACGGCCAGCCGCGGAGCCATTATTTTGGCCAAGTTTTCGGTTATTCCTGTGAGGAGGGGTTATTGGGGTAACAAGATCAGGAAACCCCACATCATACCTGTCATGATCACAAGTAAATGTGGCTCCGGAACAGTCAGAATGGTGCCCACCCCCAGAGATGTCAGGATCGTGGCTGCTTGCGTGCCTAAGAAGGTTCTACAGTTTGCTGGAATCGAAGATGTATTCACCTCCTCACGAGGGTCGACCAAAACTCTCGGAAATTCTATCAAGGCCGTCAAGACGCTAGAGGAGTACCCATAGATTACAATGCTTTATGGAGACATTGAAGCTACACGGTCCTGCACGACCCAGAGGACAACAAAACCCCCTTCCTTGGTAACTTCTAATCGCTTTGAAATTTTTATTAAAACCCCTTCGGGGAAGTCTTCCTTGATTTGGGTCCTTGCAACAGACTGTGTTATGAACCTGAAGAATATCATTGCCAAACAAATTGGCTTCCCGGTTGGACTACAACATCTATTATATGGGGGAAGAGCCCTACATGATCTCAGATCCATTTTGGATTACAACATTATGTTAGAATCTACTATAACACTCAACCTGAGGCTACGAGGTGGTGCAACAACTTTCATTTCAACAAAAGAAATAGAAGGAGGTAGTGGGACAAGCACAAAAACAAAAAACAACACATATTGTCAAAAGCACAAAAATGGAGGAATATCCTTCAAGAACGTCTTACAAGGGGGGAAAACTCCTATAGTGGTCCCAAAGCAAGCTGGAACAGAACCCAGTCCATAAATTGTGGAGCAACTGAATTATATCCAAGAACTAAATATAGATATACCAGAAACCGATGAGGCATGTAATAATTTTGAATCACACGCCATCATTTGTCGATTCAACTTGTTTCTGGCCAAAACCTTTTGAACTATTCCATTAGATATTCACAAATTGGACTCTACACTATGAGATCCACCTCTGTTCTAAGGGGTTTTTCATTGTTAAATTTCATACAACAGAGATAAGAGACATTGTGCTACAGGAGGGACCATGGTTTTGGGGATCTACGGGCCTCTTCATCACACCATGGTTTCCGGAATTCGATGTCAATACTATGGTTGTTTCGAGGATGCCAGTTTGGGTCCGTTTGCACAACCTCCCATTGCACTTCTGGGACCATCAGGTCCTTGCTGGTATAGGCAACACCATTGGCAGATATATTAAAATGGACACACAAACATTGGAGGAAAGATTTTTTACATTCGCACGCATCTGTGTGGCAGTAGATCTCAGTAAAGGCTTACCGGACCGCATATAACTGAGGCATAAACAACGAAGCTGGACATAGACACTAGACTATGAAAACACAACAATTAGGTGTAGAATATACCGGCAAACAAGACATCTACAAAATACATGTCCTGAAGACAAAAAAGACCTCCGAAGAAAGAAGAAAACAGGGAAACAACACAAGGGTTGGAAATTTCCCCCACCAGATCATAAAGAGGAGGAGCTTGATATGGAAGAGCCCATACCAAATGAGAACAATCAAACAGACAAAGAAGTAGAAATCCAGGAGACACCTCCATAAGGACCTATGGAATCACAACTGGAAAAGATTCTAGATACAATGGAAAACAATGGAACCAAAAGACTACACACATCAGACACCTCTGATTCTAATAAGGAATCCCTGTTCAACTTGTGTCCATGATGTCGTCTCAAGGGGAGTGGCGTAAGGTCGAGAAGAAAAAGCGGAGGAAAACATGATTTTCTCCCCATATGTACATTAAACTTTTTATCAAACCCCTGATCTGAGGTCATTTGACTTGCAGATGAAATGCGACTCAGCATATACAAAATGTAATTTTGTTTTCATTAATAAAATTAAGACTATAGATAAAAAATCATTAAAATATTTATTATTTCAAGCATTAGCAAAGAAAAAAATTATTTCAAGAGTAATCTTGATGCAATAAATTATTAAAACTAATCTTCAAGATATATTTAGTAATACTTGGAGGGACACTATTGAGAATTAATTAGTTTTCTGAAGTTGTGATACATAAAATTAAATGAAATAGATGTGAAGTATCAATCCTCCTACAAACTATTGACAAGATTGTATCCCTTCTTCATCACCAACTAATTACTAATAGAAAATTACATACACATATAAAAATATAACACAGAAACTGTAACATTAAAAAACATTATCATCCAAATCCAAACACATAAACACACAAACCACTCAAAGCATCCAAACAAAGATGTAAAAACCATTCAAGGAAAGCAACACAAACTAAATTAAATAACATAATGATATGGTAATGCCAAGCAAAGAAAAAATAATGTGAATTTTGAATTTAATCTCAAACATATACATAATACTGATAACCTAAAAATGTGACATTGTTGCCCTCAACTGGAACTAGCTTAGATCCATCTAACACCAGATGTATCATGTGCCAAGAGGGATCAAATACCTAGAGGTGCAAACCTTTCCTCAAGTTCTACACTCCAAAAATAATGTTTGCATCTCGAGGGATTTGATCCCTCTCGGCGCATGATAGATCTAATGTATGATGGATCTAAGCCGGTTATAGTTATCTATGGTAGATTATGACTGATCATGGTTGTTCATATTTGATCATGGTTGACTATGCTTGGGCAAGTTAACCATGGTTGATGATGTTGGCCATGGGTGAACATGGTTTGACTAATTTGACCATGGTTGACCATAGTTTTCTATCATAGATTACAGTCATCCATGTTAACAAAGAATGGCCATGGTTGACCATGTTCAACCATTGTGATCTTCATTAAGCTTGTTTGACCATTCTAACCATGATTTTCCTTGTTGAGGATGGGTTGACCATGTTTTTCTAAGGTTGACTATGGTCAACATGAGATGACCATGGTTTATCATGGTTTATCATCATTGATGGTTGACCATGGAAAATACAATCAACAATGTTGATGATGGTTGACCATGTTGACCATATTTATCTACATGTTACCATAGTTAACTGTGGTCAACCATAGTTAATTATGATTAACCACATTGACTATGGCTAACAATGGTTGACTATGGTTGGCTATGGTCACTATGGTTGATCATTGTTGAAATTATGGTGTCTACGGTTGATTGAAGATGACGATGCTTGCTAATGGTTGAATAAGGTTGACCATGATTGACTATGGTTGACTAGGATCAAGACATGGATGACTATGACTAACTATAGTAAACCTTAGTCAACCATGATAAACCATGCTTTGATTTTTGTTTATCACGTTACAATGTTGATGTTTTATTTGTCACATGACAATGTTAATTATTTTAGAGAAAGATTTCGGCGAAAATCACATGGAATGACATTTGTCGACGCGTTTCGAACCAACCAGTGTGGCTCATCGTCAGGACAAGTTGAAGAACAGATCTAGCGTAGCATGTTATATAGACCGAGTAGAGCCTCCAACGGCTAGTTTGACCAGCCGCTAATAATGACCAATAGTCAAAACAAATAAATTAATTAATTAATTAATAAAAATTAAAGTATAGTAATTAGAAATAATAATAATCCCTAAAAATAATAAAAGAGAATAAAATAAAAAATAATCCAATAAAACCCAACTGAATGACCAAAGGTAAAGAATAAATACCTAAATGAAAAATAAATAATAAGAATAGAAATAGAAATAAAACAATTAATAAAAAGTAATAGTAATAATAGTAATAATAATAATAAATTAATTAATTAAAACTAAAAATTAATAATAAAATACTAAGTGGCTTAAAATAATAACCAAAATAGTACGAAAAATAATAAAAAATAAAAGGAATAAAATGAGGATAAACAAAACTGAAAGAAAAATATAAAAATAATAGTATAAATAGATAAATAAATAAAATAATTAAAATAACTAAATTAATAATTTTTTTTTTTTTTTTTTTTTTTTACTAATAATAATAAAATAAAGTAATCAAGTAATAAATAAAGGAATAAAACCCAACTGAAGCCTAAACTAATATGGATCACAGAAGCCTAAACTCTATTAATGTTAATTATTGTTTGTCACATTGCGATGCAAATTTTTGGCTCATCAAATGTGATGCCGATTTTTTTCATCATATTATGATGCTGATTTTTGTTCTTAAAATTATAACATTGATATTCGTTTAATATATTATGATGTTGATATTCATTTTTCATATTGTGATGTTAATTTTTAAACAGGGATGTCTATGGTCAAATGTGGTTGACTACGGATGAACATTATTGACCATGATTGTTAATGTCTAACTATATATGAATGTGGATGGTCAAGTTAACTGTGGATCACCATGGTGACCATAGTTGAAAATAGTAGAGCTTGTATAATCATAATTAAAAATAATCACATTGTTGAGAAAAGTTATAAAAAAATTATTAAAATTTATATATAAAAAACCTTAAAAATTAAATAAGCCTTAAACCTTATTAAATATAAATACTAAATCTTATTCACAAATCTTAATGTTAATATTATAATAAGCCTTATCAATATAAATATTATTATATAAATATAGTAAACTTTAATAATAATAATAACAACAACAACAAAGTTTTATAATATTAATAATATTAAACAATTGTAAACCTTCACTATCACTGAGTAAGGTTGACTATGGTTAATCATGGTTGATAATATTTGAATATGGTCGACTAAGAATAACTAAGGATGACTATGAGTGAACAAGGTTGACTATCATTGACTATGTCAAACATATGGTTGACTAAGTTTGACTATGGTTGGCAATTTAAACATTGGCTCTAAAGGTTGGCTCAAAGGTTGACTATGTTTGCATATGTCGTAAAATTATAACATTGTTATTTGTTAATCATAATGTGATGACATTTTTTCATTCATCCCATTGTGTTGTTGATTCCAATTCATGATATTGTGATGTTAATTTTTTGTTTGTCACATTGCGACATAGATTATTATATTGCACTATTGAGTTTTCTTTGTAATAATGTGACGTGAATTTTTTCTCCATGAAAACTTTTATTCATCATATTATGATGTCAATTATATATTAAATAAACCTTAAACCTGATTAAATATAAATATTAAACTTTATTAAAAATTTTTAATATTACTATTATTAGTAAAACTTATTACTGTAAATATTAATACTATTATTAAGAATTTTTAGTAATCCTATTTAAAATTAAATAACCTTTAAATATTATTAAAAATAATATCTTATTAATAAAACCTTTAAATCTTATTAAATATAATATCTTATTAATAAAACCTTATGGAAAATTATTAATAAACTTTATCATTAAACTTTTAAAAAATTATTAATATCAATGTCATTAAACAATTTTAAACCTTCTAAATAAAATTTTATTGAATTCTATTAATATTATAAATGTGTTTTAAATCATATTAATAATAATATTATTATTATTATTTAAAAACAATAAACTTTGACTGTGTGTGAGCATGGTTTAACCATGAATGAACATGGCTCAGTTGAGATGACTATGGATAAACGCGATTTCACTAATTTAACCAAGGTTAGAGATCCCGGACTTAGAGGAAATTATTTTTAATGAAAGAAAAAAAATAAAAAATAGTATAATACTTTGGAAAATTGTAGTGTCTGAAGCAATGCAGACCAATTAATTAACATAACAAAACATTGGCCCTAAAGATCATTCCAATTAGATAAACAATCGTTTGATTTGGGGGGTGGGGGTATAAGTTGTTAAAAGAGCATGGATTTATTTTTAGTAACAAGCATTTTATGGAAGAATTCAAACTCCTTACTCATAATGGAAGGATTGATGTCGATGAATATCTAATTGCTTTATAAGAAGTAATATGTTGTTCCTCTCATCTATCACATCTTATACTCTGAAATCCTATAATGAAATTTTCTAAACATCTACCACCTATTTCTATTCTAAGGCATAAATAAGGAAATAATGGGAAGGTCAAATTTGTTTAGGGAAAAATGGAAAGGTCAATTTCACTATTCTACTATAATAGGACTACAATTAACAAATATATAAAAAACATATGTGAAAGAAAGATCTAAATTTTGTAGATTCAAAAACTCTATGAATAAAGATGGTTCAAAAAGAAATTTGAAAAGAACTGGTTAACTTTATTGAAACACCAGATAACTCCTTTATCTTATTCTCGCTAGAACAATTCCCTAAAGAGTAATGATTTTGCATCACAATAAACTTTGAAATTTTTTGAGAAGCTTCCTCCCAACTCACTACTTGAAATCATTGTTTCCTAACTATCTAATGCATGTTCCCTACGAGCTATCTCTTTAAAGCATCAAAAGCAGTATTCAATCTCTCTCACTACTCTATTGCATTGTTACTATACATATATAAACCATAATAAAAATCAAAACCATCTCCATAAGTGTTTTTAACAATTTGGATCAATGTTTCATAACCTTTAGTATTAATTGGAGTATGTTTCATAACCTTTACTATCAATTGGAGTAGATTCCAAGTTTAACTTCACTAACATTCTCCCCACAGTGTGGGTAATAAATTGAGTTTAAACAAAATATTTATCATGCTCAATGCATGCTATCTGAACCATCTTGCAACGTTCTTTTGTAAACGTACCAAAAACATGTATGGTAAAGTTTTGCTTTCACTCCTTTACCAACCCAAACTTTTTCATAAACAAAAGGTAGGCCATTCAACCCAACTTGCTCAGTTTGAGGCCAAAACCTAAAATGGGTGCAGAATATATCAAAATATAGAAAATATACTTTTAGTAATCATTGCAAGGAGACTCTTTAATATGACATAGCCCAATAATTATTTCTCTTCAAACTTTGAGCTGGAAATGACCTAAACAAAAACTATATTGTACATATAGTTGAACATAGCAATATAATTGTATAATGTTGTTCACCAAATCATCTTCTTCCTTGAAGAAAAAAAAAAATTGTCTTTCAAGCAATCAATGATGTATTTGAAAACGAAGAAGAGGCAATATTGTATTGCCTTATTTAACAAGGATTTTTGCAATAAATTAACCAAAATTACTAAATCCAACCATATATAT
Source organism: Pinus tabuliformis (assembly GCA_031772625.1). NCBI lineage: Eukaryota > Viridiplantae > Streptophyta > Pinopsida > Pinales > Pinaceae > Pinus > Pinus tabuliformis. The sequence continues at coordinate 2,034,753,518 of CM062818.1, forward strand.
CTTTAACAAACAATTATTCCATTCCAACCTATAAAATAGCTTTTTGAGTTGTTAGAATAATTAATTCAATGACTTTTGTTGCTAATGAAATGTTTTAAATATTTCTGAGTAAGGAACCTATGCACCCTTTATACCAATTACATTATAGAACAAACCAGGAAATATACCTAGGCTCTATTCGTCCCAGCCTAGGCTCTATGACTAGTAACTTGACCCAAGTTGTTCTAGGACTTCCAGAGCATTTGTTCCAACCCATGGCCATAAGGAATTATGAACACCAATAAAAAAAAATCAAGTGGAAAACACCCACAACACTGTGACTATCCAGGAAATGGAAAAGCAAGGCTAAAACCACTGTCACTCCGGGAAATTCTCCATGCCAATGACAACAAATGACGAGAAAATCACATGCATGTACCATGCGTCAACAAACCAAGAAGTAAATCACACATGTAATCTATTACCTGCAAAGAAATCTAGTTGTAGTTGTTGATCCACATGTTCCCTTGCGCTTTTCTGCTTTCCTTTACCTTCTTTCTCCAAATCCAAGGTATGCCAAAGTGCTCCAATAATGCTCCAAGAATATTTTAAGTGTGCAAGAGTGTGAGAGAATGAAAGAATAGAAGACAAATCCACCCAAAAACTGTCAAAAGGCTATGAATTGATCATTAGAAGCCTTTTTATCATTGAGGTCTCTATTTGTTTCATTTTCCTTCGATTTCCCTCACATGCAAATCTGTGTCTCTTCACCTCCATTTTCTCTTATTTTCCTTTCTTTCATAAATAAAATGTCAATAAATACCACTTTGTCTTTATCAATGCCTCTGTCAATTTCCATAATCGTTAATTAACCAAACCTATTAAGATGTTTTGCATACCATTCAATTTGGAGTACATGTCCCATGACCTTGGTTTTATATTTTTTTTATATAGAAAATCAACCCAGGAATGTTACATTATCATTCACATTAACAATTAAATTAAAATTCTAAAAGCTCAATTTCAAAATAAACACCGCGCTTAACATAGTAATTAAATAAAAGTTAATATATGAAAAACATACCTATTCATGGAAAAAGTATCCCAATATAAAAACTTCCTTATATTTCACCACATCATAAATTTATAATTTACTAAATAAAATAAACGAAATTTATTTATACAAAATATCTAAAATAGAAATTATTTATAATAAAATTTAAACTCTTCTTATATTTAATAAAATACTAAAATCCACAAACGTTCATGCATATATTCAAAATGATACTTTACCTTATACGAAAATCAGAAACCGCTCCATATTTTCACGAATCTTTTAGATATATGTATATATATATAAAAGAATTATATATATATACTCCACTTGTAAATATTTTAGCATAGTTGACTTGACTTTAAGGTGGAGCTGGTAATGACGCGGAAACACCATTTTTTCCTGCGTGGGAAGTGGGAATCATTTCGCTTTTGTCATTTCAAACCATCACGAATCTTTTAGATATATGTATATATATAAAAGAATCATATATATATACATACTCCACTTGTAAATATTTTGGCATAGTTGACTTGACTTTATAGTGGAGCTGGTAATGACGCGGAAACACCATTTTTTCCTGCCTGAGACGTGGGAATCATTTGGCTTTTGTCATTTCAAAGAATCAATTGATAAACCCTTTGTCTTTGACAGCGTAGAATTACTCTCACACCTTTCATCATGTGAAATATTAATTATTTAAACGCATATAATGACAAACAAGGAAATAGAGAGGTGTTCATACTCTTGAAAAACTACAAGTATTATAATGTTAAATGAGGGAGTACTTTCACTTTTGTCATTTCAAACCTAATTAATTACATAATTAATTTAACAGATTTCCATGTGTTGATGAAGAAATACTTTACCTTTTGTTAAAGCAAACACAGTGATGATGCCCTCGCACTTTCTTGATCAAAATTAGAATTGATGCAACACTTTCTTGTCGATTTTCCAAGCCACATGTGTCCCTTTTTTTCTTTGTTAAATGAAAAAATATTTCTTTTTGATTGCTTTTGTGATCTCGAATCTCATATATCCTTGACTTGGGATGACTCGGAACAATAGGACAAATAGAGTTGGGTAGATGTTTCTTGCTTTTCTTTAATAGGTATATGAGACTTACACGAAAAGGGAAAAATGTATATAGGAAATATTGTGAGAATATATAGATTGGACGACCACACGCCATTATTTTTCTTCTTTAATCCTATATATTATACCTCCACAGACATTGCATATAATATGATTGTATATGTGCAAGTTTTTAAAAGTTTATAAATATTTAAAATTATTTATATTTAATTGAAAGTTTTAATTTGAGGATTATTTAAAAATAAAATAATGTAAAAGTTATTTTAGGGTAGTTAGGGTAAATTTGATTTGGACATAAAGTCAATTTGATATGATCATAGCATGTTTTTTGATGGTAGTTTATAGTTCAAAGTTTCAATATCGCGTGGTATTTTTATGTAATATCTTATTTAAGGGTATGATGACATCATTGTAAGATGTCTTTAGGTCAAATAATAGTATATTTATTATTAAAAGTTGGTTTTTCCCACTATTTTCAAAGATAATTTATAATCTCCATATATTCTTATCTTTATATGTTGTTATTATATTATTATTTTTATAATAAATATTGATTAAAATTTCTCACCACCCACATTAACATTTAACAAGCTACATGTTTCAATATTTTTTAATCTCACAAATTGTTCAGTGATACTTATCCTTTTCCCATATACTCTTTATGAAAATTCACTTGACAATATTGTTGATGCAACCTACACGACTTGCAAGTGGACCATGGCTGATTTTTTTCATAGCAGAGATATATATTGGCAGTAATACAAACTATTAAATAGGTTGTTTGATAGACCATATTTGTTTACATTTTACCTAGGAAAATATGGGACCCATATTTTATTTTATGAGAGTGCCAACTTCAAATGTGGGGCCCTTGTAGATCGTATTTGAGAGAATGAACGAGGAACCCAAACCACTACAGTAGCTAAACTCACTAATTAACTAACAATTTAATACTACACAATAAAGTCATGACTCTTGAGTTTGAATTGCATGAATTTCTTAAGAATACACGGTAAAATAGACGTAAACAACCACGAAGAATCCTTTGGAAATATATTTAGAACAAAAATAACATATATGTTAATTTTAGCTCACACATTCATGACTAAATGTTCTTGACTTAGTCTATGTAAAATACTAGAAATTATATTACAAGTGGGAGTAATTAACACATTCCAACACTCTCCCTTAATTACAACCACTAGTGTCTATTAGTCTACATCTCACCTAGGCTTACAAAAACTTGAGATCAATTCAAAACTTGTTTTAGTTCTACATGTTGGTGCAAGTTGTTCTTAGCTCTATGGTGTGCAAAATTTTTCTTCTTTTTGCTTCAGACATTACATTCTACATATATTTTCTTGTTCTTCAACTTCAACTTTACCATGATTTTGTTCTTCAATATTTCTTTGTCTCTTTATTAGATTCTTCTTCCGCATCTTCATATACCTTAGCCATTGTTGAGTGAACTTTTTTTCAACCTTTGTAACATTGAAAAAAATTCATTTTCTTTTATCTCCTCTTCTACTATCAAAAAATCTTCCACAATTATGATGATTTCCTTTATATTTTTTATTTATTTTCATACTATAGTTATTATAACTTTTCCATATTGATGCAAATAGTCACACTTTCCCCAAATTCCCTAGCTCCCCAGTGTTAACATGGTCCATAAACTAATGTTATGAGCAAAGGCCCAAATCAAAGGCATTAGGCATTTCAACTCCTTAATTACTTGTTGACCAAAAATTTATAAATAATATGTAAAATGGACATTAGAACATAGAATTTTATTTATTTATTTATTAAATTGAATTTATTTAATTTTTTTATTGGTGCAGAGAAAAGAGACTCTTATTTAGTAATCAATACTTGGGATTTGGCTTTATTTGGTACATCGTTATATGCCTGGATTGCATTATTTCAGTTTTGACAAATATACATATGCCAAATTTGAACGTCGAAAGCCTTTAAATTTGTATTCCGTCTAAATGTGGGTGGAGGCGTGAATTGGTAAATTATTAGTACAGTTTCCAACCTGACCTATCACATACAATGGTCCTCACTGTCCGAATTAAAACCAGAAACCAGATAAAGGCTCTGGTAAAGTATCTACCATTCAATAAAATAAATCAATATGCACAAAATCAACCGTACAAATCACAAAAGCATTCAAAACCTACTTCATTGCAACCAAATCTCTTTAAATTTCCACTTTGTTCACATGACAAAATTCGTACCAAATCTCTTTAAATTTCCACTTTGTTCACATCACAAAACATACGAATTGCTTAAAATGGGCTTAGGCACCTCCTAATTACATTCTTCCGATGGGTAAGGTTCACAGTTTTCTCGATTTAGGTTCGATGCTCTGTAATGTTCGAATAATATAAATGTTTATAGCCATTGAAACACTTCAATTTCACTTAATATTTAATTTTTTTACCCGAGATTTTAAACATATTTCATAAATTGAAAAACAAACAAACACATTAAAAACATGAAAATTATAAAAATTCTATTAAAAAAATAAACCAAATATATATTATTTATGTAAAAATAATGCATTAGCCAAGATGGTTGAGCTTATTCACTTATTAATGACTTACTAATGGCATGTGTCAGTTGGAAGGGCCAAACATCAAATTCCGGCACTGATCAAATGGTTTTCGTTGAAGTGTTCTTGCGTGGGTTTGCATGTAATCATTTTATAATTCTGTGTGCGAGTATTTCATCAGTAATTTACTGATCGCACCCGCGGGGCATCCGTCATCTGGGTATGTACGTTAAGCATTGGAATAGCGTGGAGCATTTACTGAATTTGATATCCGTGAAGAATATTGTGAGGTGGAGGATCATTGGAATAGCGTGGAGCATTTACTGAATTTGATATCCGTGAAGAATATTGTGAGGTGGAGGATTTTTGGATTTCTAGAAACATAAAACCTGTAAAAATTTTAATGTGAATTGTGATGCGATAATCAGGGAAATTTACAATCACATTAAATAGGGAACGTCAGGGTTGCGAATCATGTGACCGCGCACATTTTAATGTGCCAAGCCACGTCACAAAACTAAATTAAAACTAAAGTTTATTTGGAAATTCTCAGTGAATCAGGTTATATATGACTATTTTTAGAGAGAAAAAGCTAAATAGATTATATTAAGAATATATAAAGATCAGGACATACATATGAGTTCAAAATCTCAGCCATAAAGATCAGGTTATATATGACTATTTTTATTTACTTGTTCTAAAATTTACAACTATGAAAATATTTAGTATTAATTCTGTAAAATTATTGAAGTTGTTAAATGGATTTAACTAGTTTATTTGTTCTAAAATTTACAACTATGAAATATTTAGTATTAATTCTGTAAAATTATTGAAGTTGTTAAATGGATTTAACTAGTTTATATTAATGGTTAATGATTTTTTTTTAAAATTGAAATTTAAATAGATTTTTTTAATACTCAAATTAAAAACAATAAATATATAAAAATATCATTTAAAATTAAATTTCTATTACTTATAATAGCAACTTTAACTAACAAAGCGATGCCTCAAAAATAGCTCAATCTCAACAAAAACACTAAAGAAACAATCTCTTGTACTCACCATTTTAACAACACTAACATAAATTAAAAATACTCACATGTAACATTGTTATAAATAGAGAAAATGGAGTCCTATATAATTTTGTTGGAAAAGATTTAAATATTAATTTAAATAAAAGTATCCTAGGATAAAAGTTGATAAATTGGAAATAGAGTCAACTAGTGAGATATATGTTGAATAATGCATTTAACAAAAGCTCAACTTCTCATTTTACCTTTGGAGGAGAATAAGCTTCAACATTAAGGCAAAACGCTATTGATTTAAATATGGTCTTCAACTAGATTTGAATTGACTTCTTCTAGTGACCCGATGAGATTTGAATGGAGACCATGAATCCAAGATGTGTATATTCATTTCATTCAAAATGTGTGCTTCCTTTGATTTAAAATATAGTTGCCCAGCTTAGTTGAATTTTTAATTTTTATCAAAATTAGCATAGTTATCTAAATTAAATAACGGATACATGCAGATGGTCCAGATAGTAATCAAAATAAGGTTAAGGAAGAAGTTTGGAAATTGATAACAATCTATTAAGAGTGAATTTTAAAATTTTTGAGAATTTTTATTTCACTCTTTAAATCATATATGTGACTAAGAATATTCTTATTTCAAATTTATTTATAATTTATTTATATTTTAAAAAATAAATAAACTCACAGTATTTATATTTATAATTTATTTATATTTTAAAAAAATAAAACCACTACAGTAGCTAAACTCACTAATTAACTAACAATTTAATACTACACAATAAAGTCATGACTCTTGAGTTTGAATTGCATGAATTTCTTAAGAATACACGATAAAATAGACGTAAACAACCACGAAGAATCCTTTGGAAATATATTTAGAACACAAATAACATATATGTTAATCTTATCTCACACATCCATGACTAAATGTTCCTGACTTTAGAGTCTATGTAAAATACTAGAAATTATATGACAAGTGGGAGTAATTAACACATTTCAACACTCTCTCTTAATTACAACCACTAGTGTCTATTGGTCTACATCTCACCTAGGCTTACAAAATCTTGAGATCAATTCAAAACTTGTTTTAGTTCTACATGTTGGTGCAAGTTGTTCTTAGCTCTATGGTGTGCAAATTTTTTCTTATTTTTGCTTCAAACATTACATTCTACATATACTTTCTTGTTCTTCAACTTCAACTTTACCATGATTTTGTTCTTCAATATTTCTGTCTCTTTATCGGATTCTTCTTCTGCATCTTCATATACCTTAGCCATTGTTGAGTGAACTTTTTTTCAACCTTTGTAACAATGAAAAAAAATCATTTTCTTTTATCCCCTCTTCTACTATCAAAAAATCTTCCACAATTATGATGATTTCCTTTATATTTTTGTTTATTTTCATACTATAGTTATTATAACTTTTCCATATTGATGCAAATAGTCACACTTTTCCCCAAATTCCCTAGCTCCCCAGTGTTAACATTGTCCATAGACTAATGTTATGAGCAAAGGCCCAAATCAAAGGCATTAGGTATTTCAACTCCTTAATTACTTGTTGACCAAAAATTTATAAATAATATGTAAAATGGACATTAGAACATAGAATTTTTTTATTTTTTTTTCATTTATTAAATTGAATTTATTTAATTTTTTTATTCGTGCAGAAAAGAGAGACTCTTATTTAGTATGATTTGGCTTTATTTGATACATCGTTATATGCATGGATTGCATTATTTCAGTTTTGACAAATATACATATGCCAAATTTGAACATTGAAAGCCTTCAAATTTGTATTCCGTCTAAATGTGGGTGGAGGCGTGAATTGGTAAATTATTAGTACAGTTTCCAACCTGACCTATCACATACAATGGTCCTCACTGTCCGAATTAGAACCAGAAAACCAGATAAAGGCTCTCGTAACATATCTACCATTCAATAAAATAAATCAATATGCACAAAAAGCATTCAAAACCTACTTCATTGGGACCAAATCTCTTTAAACTTCCACTTTGTTCACATCACAAAACATACGAATGGCTTAAAATGGGGCTTAGGCACCTCCTAATTATATTCTTCCGATGTGTAAGGTTCACAGTTTTCTCGATTTAGGTTCGATGCTCTGTAATGTTCGAATAATATAAATGTTTATAGCCATTGAAACACTTCAATTTCACTTAATATTTAATTTTTTTTACCCGAGATTTTAAACATATTTCATAAATTGAAAAAAAAAAAAAAAATTTAAAAACATGAAAATTATAAAAATTCTATTAAAAAATAAACCAAATATAATATTATTTATGTAAAAATAATGCATTAGCCAAGATGGTTGAGCTTATTCACTTATTAATGACTTACTAATGGCATGTGTCAGTTGGAAGGGCCAAACATCAAATTCCTGCACTGATCAAATGGTTTTTGTTGAAGTGTTCTTGCGTGTGTTTGAATGTAATCATTTTATAATTCTGTGTGCGAGTATTTTATCAGTAATTTACTAATCGCACTCGCGGGGTGACTCGTCGACTGTGCATAGGATGTTGAGGCGAATGCTATTTCCAACCCTATAGCATTATAAATGTCGCTGACAAGCACGGGAAATAGTGCTCGCACTTTCTCTCCACACTCCATCTAATTGTTCAAGTGTTGTGGAGAGAGAAGGCGAGCGCTATTTCCCTCGCTTATCAACACGCATTTATAATAATATGGGGTTGGAAATAGGAACCGCCGGATGTTGAAGGCTTTCTGGTTAGTAAATGTTTTAATGATGACGAAATGGCATCTTTACCATAACTGTATTTTGGGATCGAGCATAGTACAAACATTATCTTTGTCGACACGATATCATCGAAACTACCTTTTAATGTGCCAAGCCACGTCACAAAACTAAACTAAAACTAAAGTTTATTTGGAAATGATCAGTGAATTAGGTTATATATGACTATTTTTATTTACTTGTTCTAAAATTTACAACTATAAAATATTTAGTTTTAATTCTGTAAAATTATTGAAGTTGTTAAATGGATTTAACTAGTTTATATTAATGGTTAATGATTTTTTTAAAAATTGAAATTTAAATAGATTTTTTTAAGACTCAAATTAAAAATAATAAATATATAGAAATATCATTTAAAATTAAATTTATACTATTTATAATAGCAATTCTAACAAACAAAGCGATGCCTCAAAAATGGCTTAATCTCAACAAAAACACTAAAGAAACAATCTCTTGTACTCACCATTTTAACAACACTAACATAAATTAAAAATACTCACACGTAACATTGTTATAAATAGAGAAAATGGAGTCCTATATAATTTTGTTGGAAAAGATTTAAATATTAATTTAAATAAAAGTATCCTAGGATAAAAGTTGATAAATTGGAAATAGAGTCAACTAGTGAGATATATGTTGAATAATGCATTTAACAAAAGCTCAACTTCTTACCTTTGGAGGAGAATAAGCTTCAACATTAAGGAAAAACGCTATTGATTTAAATATGGTCTTCAACTAGATCTGAATTGACTTCTTCTAGTGACCCAATGAGATTTGAATGCACTGCTTCTACTGCTCCGGGACCATGAATCCAAGATGTGTATATTCATTTCATTCAAAATGTGTGCTTCCTTTGATTTAAAATATAGTTGCCAAGCTTAGTTGAATTTTTAATTTTTATCAAAATTAGCATAGTTATCTAAATTAAATAACGGATACATGCAGAGATAGTAATCAAAATAAGGTTAACGATGAATTTTGGAAATTGATAACAATCTATTAAGAGTGAATTTTGAAATTTTTGAGAACTTTTATTTCACTCTTTAAATCATATATGTGACTAAGAATATTCTTATTTCAAATTTATTTATAATTTATTTATATTTTAAAAAATAAAAATTATGAAAACTTTATTTCAAAATAAACCACACTTATAAATATAAAAATATTACTTTTGCATTATAAAATAAAAAAATAATAAGAGTGTTCAATGAATCAAAGAAGTCATATGCAAGGAGTTCAGTGACTCCATTCAGAGCAATGGAGTATGAGTTGAATGCTTCAAAAATCGACTCTCAAAATGCTCTAAAGACAACTATGTTTAGATCAACCCATGCCTCAGAACTCAACTCTCTGAAAGTTTCATAAACCAGCGAGATTTAGACTAGTGCCAATGTCTAAATTACAAACCCTAGAAAAACCAATTAAAAGTTTTTGAAGAGATATTAATTGGTTGTAGATCTAAAATTACTCAAATTTACTCCCATAGAAACACATTTCAGATTGTGTAAATATAGAAAACCTCTGCACATGAATCCAAAATTCTAATGATCAATTATTTCTTTTAAAATATCTCAAATTCCACTCATGCACTTACCTTTAATAAATTGTAGTTTCTGGATTTGGTTATTGTTTTTAAGTAGATTTTATCTAGAAAATCTTAGAGACTCTAATTTGAACAGATTTAAGTTTTATGTCTTTATTTTCATTTTAATGTTTAGAAGTTTTTAAATTTAAATTTTATATATAGTTTTATAATATTCTTATAAAATTTATATAATTTAAAGTAAATTAGAATAATCAAACCTTATATATACTTTTAAAAATTATTTTAAATTAATTTTAAAAGTAAAGGAAGTTTAAAAAAAAATTCATGTTCAATATAATTATTTTTGTGTGGTTTAAAAGGCCTAGAAAATATTGTCTTTTCCATTTTGTTTGCAAGACTTGTCTCCAAGGTTGGTCTCAATGTCCAAACAATTATTGTGTTATCAATTTTTAGACATAATATATTGTCATAGTTGAAGTAGCCTTGGTCTTTCTTGGGATATTGGTGAAAGCAATTTTGAAATTACTAAATTTATTATTATATGTTGCTAAATGTCTCTACTGTACCAATTATTGGTTAATTTCACTTGTGGTAATAATGTATTGTTAAGTGAAAAAAAATAACCTGGAACCTTTTTATTGGTCAACTACACGTGTGGTAATAATGTATTCTTAAGTGAAAGAAACATAACCTGAAATCTTTTTGAAGATATCATGCCATAAGTGTTGTTACACGATATTTTGTTCTTTATCTTTTTGAAGATATTAAATTAATATACATCAGTCGTCTTGGCTATTAGCCCTGTAACATTCGACGACTTTTCAAGAATAAAACAAGACATTATATTGTAATAAAAAGCAAAAACATCACCGTGAGCCTCGTCATCAGATTTAAGTTCGCACGTCTCGCTGCCCAAGGATGATTCAACGTCACGTCACCCATTACTTCATTCCACATCACCTAGGTACGTCATCAAAAAGGTAATAATGAATTCGTTTTATTTTGTAATTATGGCAACTTAACATGACTATTGATGGCCGAGGACGACTGTCATAATTAAGTTGGGGGGGGGGAACGAATCACATCACGACATGACCATCGCATGATTTGTAATTATTTGAAAAATCCAGCAATTAAGGCATGTGACCCGGTAGTTATCATTATTTAATGTTGAATCATACCAAAAAGGGTAAGGGCACCATTGACGAGACCTCCCCATGACTCACCATTAAGGCAAAATTCATTAAGCAGTACGAACCATACGTGCCAAATATTAATCCAAAATATTCACCCGCACCACCCTGCCACCCTACCATTTACCCTTGCTAGAAGCGCTAATTCCCCATTCAAAGTGTTTGGAGAGGAGGAAGATAGTAGTACAGGCTAAAATAGCTAGTGTGTGCCGGAGGGAAGGATAATTAGGTGAAATAGCAATGAATTGCATAGGCAAGGGGAGGAGCAGCAATACGGCACGAGCCAGGGTCCACAGAAGCCCTGGAAGGTTGCCCTGAAGCATGCCAGGTTTTCAAAGATGCAGGCTGGTTCGAATTCTTCCAGAGATTGGAAGGATCGAACAATGGTGTGGCCATGGAATTTGCAAAGAACCTGGAAAGAAACTAGACAGAAGTAAGAGGATTGAAATTAGAGATCACAGAAGAACTTATCGCCAGAGTAACAGGATTGCCAGCAAAAGGGAAGAGATGGTTTACTAGGAAGGTTAATGAACCCTCACTGAAAGGGGATTTTCTTCAAGAAAGCCATTTGTTGGTTAAGAAAGGTAGGGGAATTGATAGGCTATCACTACCACAGCCATGGGCGGATGTTGCTCTCTTCCTCATTAAGTACATTACTTGTGAGGGAAGGGAAACAATTGTGTTTAATTACCATTTCCCATTGCTGAACCATCTCCGCCATCAACAGCTGATCAACCTTCCTTATTTCTTGTTGGGCAATATTAGGCACATGGCTGCGGCTGTGAAAACGGCTGCACATCCAAAAACATGTGTTACGAACCATGGCCTCATTAAACCCATTTTGTTGGATGCCTTGAACCGCCAAGGCAAGAATTGGGAAGAATTCATGCGGAAAAGGCCCAGGACCACTCGCAGAAGGAAAATAGAGACGGTTGGGGAAACTCCATAAGTGACAAAGGAGCAACCCCAGTCCTTGACAATGAGGGTCAGCAAGAAGTCGGTTGATAAACCGATTGGCGACAGAAGGCCGAAGCAGAGAATAAGGGTTAGCGGGCGCCCAAAGTCCCCATCCATGTCGAGAAAGGACAAAGAAGCAGTCAAGTAGAAGGACGAGGAGCAAGCTCAGCCAGAAAAACTTTCTTCACCTGGTAAGAGTGAAACCCAGTCTTTGCTGTCGAAAATTGACATTTTAGAAAAAGAAATTAAAGAATTGAGGGAACAACTGACAGTAGGAAAGGCAAAGCCAAGAGCCCCGGGGCTGGATACTTTGGCAAAGGCCGTGGACAGGGCGAGAAGGGGAGAAATCTCGGGCACTCTGTGCGTAGCCTGTGCTGAGAAGTTGGTGGAAAACGGATTCAAAGTCTATGCAACAGACACTACCTCAAGGGGGATTCAAACTGAAAACTGGGAAGTTTTTACACCAGAACATGTTGAGGACGTTGCTGATACACAAGAACCAGCAATCGAGACATCACAATCCATGGGGAGTGATCAAGCAATGGATACACAGGAACCCTTGGCTGACACTGTTGTTTCACCAGGAACAACAGTGGAGGAGGAAATCATCCAAGAGGAGGAAGAGAAAGATAATATCCATGAGCCGATGGTCATTGCTGTTGTTACACAAGAACCAGCAGCAGAGACTGAAGCTAGTCCGAAGGAAAACGATGAACAGAAGCCTGCAGATATTACTACTGCCACACAAGAACCAGTAGTAAAAATGGAAGTTGACCAGGAAAATAAAGAAATTGTGATAAAACCCACTGACGAAGCTATTGTTACACAAGAACCAATAGCTGAGTGGGACAATTTCACCCTCAGGAGGTTGCTAGCCCTTTAATTGATGATGCATGTGGGGGAATGCTGGGTCCTGTTGAAGGATGGCGTTCCGAGAATTTGTTGATATTGGCAGAGCTGCAAAACTGCAATCAGTTGGCACTCTCTCTACAAGAGGGAGTGATTCCACTCAAGACGCACAAGAGAATGATGGATTCCCTGAGAGAAAAATGGTTAAAAGAAGAATGGGAAAGAGAAGAGGAGGCATGAAGGCATAAAGAAATTATGAAGAAAAAGGATGAATAGCTGCATCAACTGCATCGGGAGGTCTCCGACCTGACGTTTGATAAGACCAAACTCCATGACCTTGCTCTAAACCTACTAGCATGCAGGCGGCCATCCCCGTCATACCCTGTGTTCCTGTGGGAACGTTACTACTTATTCCAGTTAAGGGCAGTTTGTGAGAATAGGTCCTATATGGGTTCTTTAACCCACACTTTCTTGGAAATTTTCTGTTCCTGTGATTTTGATGATCAGAATTTGTTGTGTGAGCTGTTCTTGCACAATATGATGTGCGAACATGTGAGCACGAGGATGGTGGCGAGTGTCATTTCTTTCATGGGAGACTTGCAGTTGCAGGCATTCCTCTCATTTATGAGGAATCAGATTGAGTGGCAACTGGCCAAGAAAACAATAGAGACCAATGAGGAAAAGACAACATTGTGGGTCAGGGCTGAACCAGGAATGGCTTACGAACTCCGGCAAGAGTTCAGATGGTTCCTGAGCAATCTAGAAATTAGAGATCAATCGGCCATTTACAGAAGAAGAATCGTGAGGATCTGCCTCAACTTGTTTGCAAACATGAGGAGCCAAGCGCTAGTCGGATGTCTCAAGCGCACTGAGGCCTGTAGTGCAAAATTGTAGGAAGGAGACCCCTTTGAGTACAAGAACTTTGTGGTTGCTGTTACACGGGTGTCAGAATATGCTCAGATTGTGCTGACACTAGGGGCGTTCTGGATTGGCCTCAGGTTCAAATTCCCTTTGATCTGGTTTCCATTGGAGGAGTATCAGCCCGATTATCGGTTATGTGATTATGAAGAGGAATCTTGGCCACGTGAGTTAATGGCCGATCAAGGATTTAGAGCTTCGGGTGATGATACTACTGGTGCCTACAATTTCACAAATTTCCACCAGGGGCATAGTAGAAGGAACTGAGATTCTGCATGGGGACATGCAGTTGCTTCAGTTGGGGGGAGATGTTGGGTGTGGTTTTTTACCTATTTTATACACATTCTTTCCCTTGTTTTGACCTTTCTGTCCTCCATGCCTGTGCCCTTATATGACCAAACTCTCTATTTTCTTACCTTTTTAATCCATTTTACTCTCATGTTACTTTGTTGTATTTTACCGAATAATACCGGGCTTTATTCCTTTTTGTGGCTAACTGGGAGAGCATTGAAGGAGTATTTTTGGAAGTTCATCTTTTTCAGGTATTGGCTCGCGCGAATGAAGCTATGAAGTAGACAGGCATCAAGGATTAACTGCAGGAAAGGGTGGAACAATTCGCGGTTACACCCTGAGTGTTGTTATAAAACACTGCTATATGCTAGGTGTTGTTACAGGTTGTTGCTGTTATAGGTTGCTGCTGTTACAAATTGTTGTTACACATCGGATGTTGTTACACCTCTAGCGGATTTTTCGTCACATCAACAGTGCTATTTTCAGTTATGCTACGTCGTCCCGAACCACCATTTGCTCAATGTTGTTGCACCGAAGCTGGAAATGTGGGTACTATTCCACATAACAGTTGTCGACAGTTGGATTGTTTATTTTTGAAGCAACAAGACTCAAGCAGTTGCAACCAATGTATATTTATTTAGTAATAAGTTGTAACTTCTTTATTTTTGATCAACATGAGAATCGAGAGATTCTCATGACTGGTCTGATTTCTAATTTTTGGGTTGTAATAATTATAAATGACTTGACTTTTTATGTATTAGCAGACGACATATAGAAGAGTACCGTTACTCTGTTTCTGTAATCCTGAACTTATTTAATATCAAGTGGCACGGTGATGTTGTTACTTTCCAACTGATTCGTTAATCACTTTTTGTTTTCTTCATGCGCCCTGCTGAGGAGGAAGGGCCCTCCTCTTTGGCAGGGATTGCAGTGATTAGGTAGTGTACATTTTAGTTTAGTTCATTGATTTATGGTTTCTCGTTGTTGTTGTACAAATCGTGGATTGCATTTGCTGCTATTTCTATTTATCTGATGTTGTTACACAGAGTTAAACAACAGAGTAATAGTAACCAGCTGGAATAGATGTTAGTTCTTGTGTGGCGCACTTTTACTTCAATAGATGTGAATTGTGATTTAATTCTATAGACTGTTTTTGTATCTACACGCATGGTTTGATTCAGCAATTTAGATCAACGACATCTTTTACAACTTTTCTGCACTTTCTTATGCTTCGCTAGAGTGTATCGGCACAGACAGTGCGAACTCTATTGAAACAACAAGACCTACCCTGGGTTGACAATTAATGTTGCCGTCTGAGTCAATTAAGGTTGATAAAAACAACACTACACTATCCATGATTGTCCATGATTTTTATATGGAGAAAACTTTAGTCTTTTGTCATAATGTGGCATTCAAGACCATGGTTGATTTACATATCAAAACAATATTTGTCACCATGCAATGTTGGACCATGGCTGACCGTGGATGACCGTGATTAATTTTCATACCGAGACAATCTTTGTCAAAATGCGACATTTGACCAAGATTGACCAAGATTGACAATGGTTGACCATGTTTTATTCTTCGATTTGATTCATTTATTTTTTGTAATAAATTTATATATTGCATTTTAAAATTTTGGCATTGTTTTTTGATGTTAATTAGCAATTGAAGAAAATCAAACTCCATAAAAAAACTTACCTTTAAATTAATTGGGTTAAACTAATTAAATTAATCTATAATTTATAATTAAAAGTAATTATTATAATTATAATAAAAATAATTTTTATAATTATAATAATATTATAATTAATTAAAAATGATTATAATAATTAATATAAATTGATAATTTACAATTACATAATTGATATATCCATTACATTAGCTCCATTGCAATATTAATGATAATTGCAATATATCCACTGCATTCACTCTATAATATTAATCTCCATAATATTAATGATAATTGATATATACATTGCATGAGCTCCATTGATAATTTTCAACTAGCTTCAGTTATAGTACGACTTTACTTTTTATAAATAAAGAACGTGCTATTGTTAGACCAAGTTTAAGAGATTGGATGAAGCCAAAAGCTTACAGTTTCGTTAGACAATTAAATTACATTTTTAATTTTATGTTTTCAAATATAGAACTGGTTGTAGTTAGCGGAAGAGATTGGATGATGCCAAAGCATCATGACTAGACTAATCTAGTTGTTCTACCCTCACTAATTTTCATCTAAGATAAGATAGAAAATATTATTTTTTATCATTTATATACTTATGTTTATCGATCTCTAATTATATTAGATAAATTATTTATTTAAAATTCTAAAATATATATATATATATATAGGTTTAAAAATATTTTTCCAATAATAAAATATGTACAATTATATTGAAACAAAATTATTTACCTTTTCAAAAATAAACTTTTGTAAGTAATATTTCCATGAGCATTGAAATTGTTCAAGGAACAAACTAAACATGGTCTGAACAAACTAAACATGGTCTGCATCATATCTTTATTCAATTTTTTAATCATTTATCAATCTATCTTTAATTATTTTAGACAAATTATTTATTTAAAATTGTTTTTCCAATTATAAAATAGGTATAACTCCATTTAAACAAAATTATTAATATTTTCGAATGTCAAATTATAATGGTTGAAGTGACTCTATTGCTATTTAATATTTCCCTGAATAGCGGAACAGTTAAACCAATGAACCAATATTTACCTGAATAGCGAAACTATTTACATGAATTTGTATAGAATTTAAAACGAAAAATTAAAAATTTCCCAAAATATGGAAATTCTAACGGCGTGTCCAGTCAATTTAAGTCCGCCACTTTTATTTCACATTCACTTTTAGTTTTTTTTGTCAAGTTGGGTTTCCGAACTGGCCGTTAGATCCCACATTGTCGATTTTCAATTTTATGTTTAATGTAAAATTTTAAAAATAAATTTATTTTTATCTCTTTTTTTTTTTTTTGCTCTAATAACAAAAAAGTTATCAATATTTATAGGTTTATGGTTTTTGTTGATATAATTTAATGTTTTTTTTAGTCTTTTAAATATGGTTTTAATGTTTAGATATGCAATTTTATATTTTTGGATTTTAAATATGGTTTTAAGGTTTAGATATGCAATTTTATATTTTTTGATTTTTTTTTAATTGTTTTGTGTTTTAAATTATTAATATGTTTTTTAAAAGAAATAAAATTAGAGCAGTTATATAAATTAAATGGTTCTATAAACATTTTATGATAAGTATTAAAATATTTTAGGATACATTTAATATTACCAAACATGAAAAAGAAAATTAATTAAATTATAATTTTACGTTTAAATCATTATCGTTATTATTAAGTATAAAAAAATTAATTTATGAGTCAAATATATATAATTTAAAACAAAAAGTATCGAAATTCTTGATCATGGTTATTCTTAAGTTATGAATAGGCAGAGAATGTTCACGAAAAGCGTCATGGGAATATTCAATCAAATCAAACTCATTGGTGAAACCATTACAAATCAAAAGATTGTTGAAAAAGTCCTTTGAATCCTGCCCAAAACAACTTGTGTGCACAGGCCCACTATAATCATTGACATGGGAGACAATGAAATATTAGAGTGTCTTGCACTCGTCTTTTTTAAGTATATGTTCATTTACTCTCTTTTAATTAATTTAATTTAAAGTGGTGTAAGGTGAAACATTAGGTATAGAATAATATTGTTTTTAAATAAAATAAAAAAGAAATATTTGATATTTGATTGATGAATAGAGTAGTTAAAGGTAAAGATTCTCCATAACAAATCCTAATTCACAATTTGCAGATCACAATTCTGCTATTATAAATTTATGTTAGGTTACTTTATATAGTTTTTATTATAAACTAAATTAGCAAAAATAATTTATATAATAAATTATTATGATATAGAAAAAAAACTATGAATACATAATACTTTAGTAAGTGTTCTCGTCAAATTTTTTATTTCTTAGGTGACGTTTCATTTTAATTAACTAATTTATATTTGCAAAATGGAATTAAAATACTTGTTAAATATTTTACAATGTTTTAATGGTCGTGATTTATTTTTTCAATTAATTCTTGAAACTTAAAAATAATGTTTTACATTTTATAAAACTACAAGATTCTTAAATGTAACACAGAAAAATTTAAATAAAATGAAATTTTGAGATTACTATGTTTCAATTGTGTAGTCTCAATTTATATTTTAAATAAAATTTATATTGATCATTAAATTTGAAATAAACTTATAACTTATATTCAATGTTAAAAACATATATTCAATGTTAAAAACATATATTCAATATTTTTCATTTTTGTCATTTCAAAAAGAAACTATAAATATTAAATGTTATATTTTTTTCTTAAGTGAGGGAGTACTTTCACTTTTGTCATATCAAAGAAAAACTACAAATATTAAATGCTATCTTTTTTTGTTAAATGAGGGAGTACTTTCACTTTTGTCATTTCAAATAAAAACTACAAATATTAAATGTTATATTTTTTTCCTTAAATGAGGGAGTACTTTTACTTTTGTCATATCAAAGAAAAACTATAAATATTAAATGCTACCTTCTCTTTGTTAAATGAGGGAGTACTTTCACTTTTGTCATTTCAAAGAAAAACTACAAATATTAAATCCTATATTTTCTTTGTTAAATGAGGGAGTACTTTCACTTTTGTCATTTCAAAGAAAAACTACAAATATGAAATACTATGTTTTCTTTGTTATATGAGGGAGTGTTGATGTTAAGGGTACGATGAAGTTATTGTAAAATGTCTCTAGGTTAAATAATAGTATATTTACGAAACAATGATGCATTAGCCAAGATGGTTGAGCTTATTCACTTATTAATAACTTACTGATGACATGTGTTAGTTGGAAGGGCCAAACATCAAATTGCTCCACAGATAAAATGGCTTTCGTTGAAGTGTTCCTGTGCGTGTTTGAATGTAATGATTTTATTTTAAGTCTTTCTAGTTAGTAAATGTACGTTAAGTGATTGTGCATAGGATGTTGAAGTCTTTCTAGTTAGTAAATGTTTTAATGATGGCAAAATGACATCTTTACCCTAACTTTTTCTTGGGATATCATCGAAACTACATTTTGTCTCCACCAAATGTCATATAAGAGGTGGAGGATTTTTGGATTTCTATAAACATAAAACCTGTAAAAACTTTATTGCGAATTGTGATGTGATAATCAGGGAAATTCGCAATCGCATTAAATAGGGAATGTCAGGGTTGTGAATCATGTGACCACTAAATTTTATTTGAAATTGATCAGTGAATCAGGTTAAATATGACTAACTTTATTTATTTGTTCTATAATTTACAACTATGAAATATTTAGTATTAATTCTGTAAAATTATTGAAGTTGTTAAATGGATTTAAGTAGTTTATATTAATGGTTAATGATTTAATATATATGAATGAAATTTAAATAAATTACTTTTTTAATACTCACATTAAAAACATAGAAATATCATTTAAAATTAAATTTTAAATTTCTACCATCTATAATAGCAATTTTAACTAACCAAGTGATGCTTCAAAAATAGTTAAATCTCAACAAAAACACTAAAAAAACAATCTCTTGTACTCGCCATTTTAACAACACTAACATAAATTAAAAATACTATCACGTAACATTGTTATAAATAGAGAAAATGGAGTCCTATATAATTTTGTTGGGACAAAACCTGCTAAATTAGAAATAGAGTCAACTGGTGAGATATATGTCGAATAATGCATTTAACAAAAGCTCAACTTCTCATTTGACCTTTGGAGGAGAATAAGCTTTAAGCTTCAACATTAAGGCAAAATGCTATTGATTTAAATATGGTCTTCAACTAGATTTGAATTGACTTTTTCTAGTGATGCAGCAAGGACCATGAATCCAAGATGTGTATATTCATTTCATTCAAAATGTGTGCTTCCTTTGATTTAAAATATAGTTTCCAAGCTTAGTTAAATTTTGAATTTTTATCAAAATTTGCATAGTTATCTAAATTAAATAACATATACATGCAAATAATCAAGATTGTAATCAAAATAAGGTTAAGGGTGAAGTTTAGAAATTGATAACAATCTATTAAGAGTGAATTTTAAAAATTTTGAGAATAATTTTTTATATTTTAAAAAATAAAAATTCTGGAAACTTTGTTTCAAAATAAACCACACTTATAAATATAAAAATATTACTTCAAAATTCCACTCTGAAAATGCTCTAAAAACAATTACGTTTAGATCAACCCATGCCTCACAACTCAACTCTCTGAAATTTTCATTAACTAGCTAGATTTAGAACAGTGCCAATGTCGAAATTAAAAACCCTAGAAAAACCAATTAAAAGCTTTTGAAGAGATATTAATTGGTTGTGGATCTAAAAATATTCAAATTTGCTTATGTAGAAACACATTTGAGACTATGTAAATATAGAAAACCTCTGCATATGACTCCAAAATTCGAATGATACAATTATTTATTTTAAAATATCTCAAATTCCACTTGTTAGCCTCCTGTTGCAACAGGTGTTCATTTTTCATGATTGACATTTTTACATGCCAAATATGTCATACTTTGCAGGCTACAGTGTTCCATATTTCCACAAGATGCCATGAAGGGTGCTAGTCCAAATGCCACTGCTGTATTCCAATTTTGATGAGTTGTTCCAGTTTTGAAGAGTTTTTAAAGGGAGGTCCAAACAATCTAATCTTGGTCTCCCTAGGTTTCAATTTCCTGTTTTAGAATATAGAGAATGATATCTGTCCAAACAGTTTAATCTTGGCAGATCTATAGATAGGTAGAGAATCAAAGGAGCCCAACTGTCTAATCTGGGTCCCTGGCAGAAATAAGTGTAGACTTAGATAGGAGAATAGAAAAAAGAAAAATTGTAAAGTTGGGTCTGTAAGTCTAAGTGCACCCAAACCAAAAAGAAGAAAAATGGTTAGGTGAGTACGCTGGGTAGGTAGCTGTAAGGTGGCAGAATGATGATCTATGATCAATTTTGTGTTACAAAGTGTTTTATCTTTTCAGATCACAGTTATCAGGCGGTTTTCATCTGGAGGAGCTCAAGCTAGACATCACTAACTCCCCCTTCTTCTAATTCCCCAAGTCACTCACTAATTTCCCCAAAGAGGTCAAGATCTGCTTGATTCCTCTTAGTTTCATCATTTTCCATGTCATTCGTCTTAGTGAAGATCTGCCTCACTCAAGGATTCTTTATTTCTCATCTATGAGTCACTTTTCCCTCGAAAATTACCCTAAGGTCCTCCACCTTAGCGACTGCTTATCATCTCCATATTAACTACTAACTCTAATATATAACTCCCTATCAGTTTTCCCCTTCCCCTACTAAAACTACGTATATAAAACTTCCCTATGTAAATATCCCCTCCCTGGCAATATAGCCATATTTCTTCTAAGTCAGGGAAAAAGTAGTCTATCTGGGGCTGTTTTTAGCCCATCCGAGTGTCAAAGGAATTAGTCTGACACCTAGTCAGGCTAATAATCATTGTTTCCTAGTCCTAACCCTCAAAAACCCCTTTTTCCCGCCCCTAACCTAAAGCTTTGTGCATAAATTATTAAACCCCCGCTCATAAACCCTCAAAAAACCCATGTTTTACCCCTTATGCCAAAGTCCCGAATATAAAAATATTAACCCGCCCGTTTATAACCCCATGACCCACGTAAACCATAGTTTTTACTCCCCGCCGCGCTGTATTAAAATCCGGATATTTCGCGCGCCCTGTACGTTAACCCCCCACCGCCTCGTCCCTCCCGCCGACCATCTGATCGCCCACCCCACAGATCTATGGTGGGCGGGCCCTCCCATCTCCGAGCCGCTCGAAGGTTAGCGTCCGGGACATGGGCGGTATTGTCGCCGTACTCCCGCCACACGTCACCTTCTCGGGCGTGGCGGAGCCCCCTCCCCCGAAACCACCTCTATCCAAAGGCGGTGCGCCCGAAACCATTTACCGCCCTCTTCCATCCTACGTCAGCACCACGTCGACACTAACGTCATCCGCCTGCGTAGCCTCCTGCCACTGTACCACCGAGTCACCCTGCCACGTCCCTGCCACATCATTAGACCCGTCGTACTGCCACGTCACCTCCGTACATGTTGACATCATCATGCTGACATCATCGCTGACGTCACCCGCCGTACGACGTCCCACCCACTGACGTCATCAGCAACTTTGGCGCGAAGGGCGAAAATCGCGCATCGCTGGATAAAATAGGCCTGAATGGGGAATCTTTTCATCGCGCAGCCCCCAGCAAGCCCGAAAGGCGCCGAATGACCCGTTTTTCTTCGCGAAGCATGCAGAAAGGAGCAGAAGACAGTTCTAGAGGAAACAGAGGCCAAACAGTGGCCATTAATTTTTTATTAGACCCACAGCAAAGGAGAGAAGCGACCCAATTCAGGTGTCAGAGAGTATCAGAGGAAAGAGAAGCATCAAAGTGTACCAGTTAAATTGTTTAAAAGAAACCTTCAGTTCCCAAAGCAGGTTAACATTTAATGACTGCCAACAAAGTCAAACCAGGCGGTGAAAGCCCATCCCAGCTCTCAAATCACAGTTGAAGCATTTAAGGACACCGAACTACAATGGAGCAGAAACCCATGCATAGTTATTGCAGAGACAACTGCACCGAGGACAACACATTTACTCAGTCCCCATACGGCGACCCTCAGTGCAGCTCAAGATATTTTATGCATTTATTTCTGGATGGGATTAGGTTAAAGGAAACATCTTTCCTCCAGACCTGTTTAGGTCAAACTGTAAACAAGCAATTTTGAAGAAGTTTTCCCTATATATACCACCCTCTACACTGTTTTAAGGGTTGGTCGATTGATAATTCTCACTAGAGACTCGCACTGTATACCTGAGATTTTTCTATAATCAAACACTGTTGAAGAGTTTGGAGTATGACCGTCTGATGTGTTGTTAAAGATTTCTGAAGACTAAATGTGGAATTCTTGTGCTGCAGCGTGGAACAATAAGTGCATCTTACCTCTGTTTTATTGTTAACCACTATCTGAATAGCAGAAAGAAAGATTAGCTTAGAATTTGTTTACAGCACTCTATGCTCAATTTCTGTTGTTTCTGTATGTTTTCATCTGAATGAATTGGTAATGAATATGAATTCCTTCTGGCTCATATCTACCCTAATTCACCTGTGTTCGCTAATTATCTAGGGATTCTTTACTGCCCCTAGGTAGAGCTCTGTTATCTCCTTTTGTTAAGCTGAAAGAGAGATTCTTGATTGCCTCTCATTCCTTAGCATTCATTCCATCTTTAAACCTGAAACATTGTTTCATGTGCAGCTACCTTGCTCCATATAACCCTCTTGTGATCAATAAAACGCACCACCAGTTTTCCTCCTCGACTCCATGCCCAATGGTTTGAAACTTATCAGACTATGCTTTGCCTCTCTACTTGAAGACATCAATTTTCCCACCAAGATCAAAACAAAAAACCCTCAAGCCCAATACCTAGCCTAAAATCAATTTCAACAAATCTGAATCATAAAGAGAGAGCCCTCTCTGATTGCAGGTTGGCTAGAACCTGTAGTCCAAAGTTGGTTTGTGGTTACCTCGGCCGTATCCCTTTATTACAACCTGAGGGACAACCTGAGTGATAACACCACTTATGCACTTATTTATAATAAATTGTAGTTTATGGATTTCGCTATTGTTTTTAAGTACATTTTATCTAGAAAATCTTAGAGACTCTAGTTTGATTAGATTTAAGTTTTATGTCTTTATTTTCATTTTAATGTTTAGAAGTTTTTAAATTTAAATTTTATATATAGTTTTATAATATTCTTAGAAAATATTTAAAGTAAATTAGAATAATTAAACCTTATATATATTTTTAAAAATTATTTTAAATTAATTTTAAAAATAAAGGAAGTTTAAAAAAAATCATGTTCAATATAATTATTTTTGTGTGGTTTAAAAGGCCTGGAAAATATTGGATTTTCCATCTTGTTTGCAAGACTTGTCTCCATGGTTGGTTTCAATGTCCAAACAATTATTGTGTTATCAATTTTTAGACATAATATATTGTAGTAGTTGAAGTAGTTTTGGTCTTTCTTGGGATATTGATGAAAACAATTTTGAAATTGCTAAATTTATTATTATATGTTGCTAAAGGTCTCTATTGTACCAATTATTGGTTAACTTCACTTGTGGTAATAATGTATTGTTAAGTGAAAAAACATAACATGAAATATTTTTAAAATATAAAAGATGACTTCTTTGTTTTTTATTTTAAAGCGATATTTTGCATTCTTGGTGATAGAATTCTTGTACATTGTACTCTTCTTATAATGATAGTGTATTCTTAAGTGAAAAAGACATAACCTGAAATCTTTTTAAAATATAAAAGATGACTTCTTCTTCTTCTTCTTCTTCTTCTTCTTCTTTTTTTTTTTTTTTTTTTTTTTTTTTTCTGCATTCTTGGTGATCTGGAATTTATCCAAGATAAAGAATTAAAGGTATTACAGACTCATGTGCATGGATGTGCCTATGTTACTTATGCAACGGATCGATAAGATTGCTAGTATGCATAGACAATGAGGCAGTCAGAGAAAAACATAACAACCAAACATGAAAACACAACAAGTTTAATAAGGAGTTCACCCAATGCTCCTGGGCTACGTCTCCTGGTCCAACCTTCAATGGTGGCCTCTCTATTATGTTTTCAAGCAGTGTTTTACAATAGTGAACTCAAATTGAGTCTCACTTAGACAAATATAAGTCAGTAGGACTGGAGTACACAGCCTCTCCTTACTGAACTTGACCTCTGAGGGTCACAGTAGTATGATAGGCCTATGTCGAGGAGTTTTCTTGAACCTCTCAAGCCTTCTGGAGTGCATAGACTCTCGGACTCTACTCTGGCTCTGTCTAGCTCGATGCTGCCTTTAGGTCAGCTCGGCTTCTACTCGATGCTCTTAGCTAGCTTCGTGTAACTAACTCTTGTCACTGCCTTTCTGTTTTTCTTCTTGGTTTCTGCCTCTTTTTCGTCGTCCTCTGCTTTTGTCAGTTCATGGCTTTAAAGCCAGTCTGCTCTTTCAGCTGTTTGTTTCCTCTTCCGGGTCTTCTGGTTTCCTACCCTCTGTCCATTCGAAATCCTCTGCTTTGCATCATCATCACCGGGTAACGTCTCGCAGGGAGTTGGCCACCTGTTTGTCAATGAACTGGGTGTCAGATTCCTTGAATCATATTTGAATGGTCGTTTATTCAGTTTGCTTCAAGATCACCCGCGAACACGAATCGTCTGTCAACTCATCATCCACGTCCGACTCCAAATCTCGTTGAATCTTGCTTTCTGATTGGTCAAATTCGATCGATCATCAGGACGCATCTCCGCCGTCGATCTCGGCCCCCCAGATCCTACGGTTGTCCTTCATATTGCGCAGGCAAATCGCACGACGTTTACCCGCGTGATGCGGGCGGTTTTTATTGGGTGTGGAGCATGATTATTTAGAGGTCTTTGTTTCAGCCGGATGTATCCCCCAAGAAGATTGTACACCCCTCCACGCGGGGGGGACTTGTACCCCCCCAGGGGTTCTGGGGGGACTTGTACCCCCCGCGGGGGTTCGAGGGGGCTAATCCCCCCGGCTAGGGGGTCTGGGGGCCATCGGTCCCCCGACAGGGGTTTTGGGGGCAGTGCCCCCGAAGCTAAAAATAGATGTAAAATTGCCTTGTAAAATGTTATAATTTTGTAGTCAATCTGGGTCGTTCATTAGGTGGAGATCTAACGGTAGAAGCTATGTTTAATTTAGGGTTTTTTGCCCTAGAAGGCAACCCCTCCCTATATATGAGGGAATTGTATTGCGTCTATATATATATGTATTCTGAGTGAGGAAGAGTGAAGAAGAAATTATAGTGGATCTGTTGTAGGTTGTATCCCATCATTTCGCTGGATAATAAAATGGAAGGACTGGTTGTTCGGGGTGGACGTAGCCCAAACTGTGTGAACCACGTATATCTGTGTCTCTCTGGTTTTATGTGTTTGTGTTTTTCCTCATATTATATGTCTTGCATTGCTCTGTCATATATAATTTTTCTAACAACTCGTTTCAGAGCCGAAGGTCTATCTCGCTGAAAAACTCGCAGGAAAGAAGGGTTTCTCATTCGAGTGGGAGCAATGGCGGAAGATGGTAAGTTTAGGGTCGAGAAATTTAATGGCCAAAACTTCTCGCTGTGGAAGATGCAGATGGAATATTATTTGTATCAGAAAGATCTGTACCTACCATTGAGCATAAAAACAAAGATGCCGACGGGTATGACAGATGAAGAATGGAACCTTCTCGATAGAAAGGCATTCGGAACAATACGGTTGTGCCTCGCAGCGTTGGTCGTCTTCAACATTTCAAAGGAAACAATGACAGAGGGTTTGATTCAGGCGTTGGTGAAACTATATTAAAAACCCTCGGCCTCAAACAAGGTATTTCTTATGAAACGGTTATTTAAAATGAAGATGTCAGAAGGTGGATCTGTTGCAGATCATTTAAATGATTTTAATACAGTTACAAGTCAGTTAAGTTCTGTAGGGGTAAACTTTGATGATGAAGTTAGAGCTCTGTTATTCTTGTGCTCATTGCCAGAAAGTTGGAATGGTTTAGTAATGGCCATTAGTAACTCTGTTTCTGGATCTAGTACTTTAAAGTTTGAGGATGTTGTCGGTGCTATCCTTAGCAAGGAAATGCGACGGAAAAGCTTCGGTGAGACATCGGGTAATGCTTTGAGTGCAGAGTCCAGGGGAGGAAAAATGGAAAGAGGAAAGAGCTCAGGATATCACAGTAAATCAAGGAAAGGTAGATCCAAGTCTAGATCGGGGATAGTGTGCTGGAAATGCGGAAAGAAAGGACACCTAAAGAAAGACTGTAGATCTCGGAAGGGAAAAGAAAGAGATGCACAGCAAGAAAACAATCATGAAGCAAATGTGACAGGTGAGGTGTTACAAGATGCTTTGATTCTTTCTTTCGAAAATATTATTGATTCCTGGGTGATAGATTCAAGGGCCTCATTCCATGGCACACCTGATAAGAGATATTTTCATGACTATGTTCAAGGAGATTTTGGACAAGTCCGTTTAGGTGATGATAAACCCTGTAAAATTGTTGGAATGGGTTAGGTTCTTGTAAAACAACAGAATGGAAACCAATGGCTACTAAAGGAGGTAAGGCATGTTCCAGATCTGAAGAAAAATCTGATTTCAACAGGGCAGTTAGGCGGTGAAGGTTGTGTGACAACTTTCATAGATAAAGTTTGGAAGGTCACCAAAGGAGCCCTGGTAATAGCAAAAGGCAAAAAGGTTGGTACATTGTATTTATGCAATGGTATTTCTAACTCTGTTAATGCTTCAACTTCCAAAGGAGCAGATGCAGCATTATGGAATCATAGGCTCGGACATATGAGTGAGAAGGGGATGAAGATTCTTCACTCAAGGAATTTGTTGCCGGGTTTGAAGAATGTTGATTTGGACTTCTGTGAGAATTGCATTTATGGAAAACAGAAGAGAGTCAGATTTCTCAGAGTTGGGAAAGAAAAGAAGAGCGAAAATTTAGAGCTTGTGCATACAAATGTATGGGGACCTGCTCAGGTATCATCTCTCGGTGGCTCTCGTTATTATGTTACTTTTATTGATGGTGCAACTAGAAAAACTTGGATTTATTGTATTCAAAATAAATCTAATGCATTTGATACTTTCAAGAAATGGAAAGCTTTGGTTGAGATTGAGACAGGAAAGAAATTGAAGTGTCTCAGATCAAACAATGGAGTTGAATATTGCAGCAAAGAGTTTGATAGGTACTGTTCAGAGCATGGAATACGCAGAGAGAAGACAGTTCCAAGAACACCAAAAGAAAATGGTGTGTCAGAAAGGATGAACAAAACAATCATGGAGCGTGCAAGGTGCATGAGATTGAATGCAGGATTGCCTTTACAATTTTGGGCAGATGTTGTAGATACTGCTATTTATCTAATAAACAGAGGGCCTTCAAGTTCCTTGGATGGTGGTATTCCAGAGGAAGCATGGATAGGTAAAAAGGTAAACTACTCTTTTTAAAAACCTTTTGGTTGTGAGGCCTTTGTCCATATTAATAAAGAAAATAGAACAAAGCTTGAGGCAAAATCAAAGAAATGTACCTTTATTGGATATGGTGTTAATGATTTTGGTTATCGCTTATATGATTATAAAAATCACAAAATCATTAGGAGCAGAGATGTAATATTCAATGGAAAGGTCTTGTATAAGAATCAGTTGCAGGAAAAGAAACAGGAAAAAGAAAAAAAGGAATACACAGTTCTTGATGAGATCGGAAAAAGCCAAGGTGCCTGAAAATAATAATAATCAACAACCACAACAACAACAACCACCACAACAGCAACAGGCACCCAAACACTTGAAAGTGGTGTTAGAAGATCTACCAGGATAAGTATACCTCCTGAATGATACTCTCCTTCATTATATTATTTATTGTTGACTAATTCTGGTGAACCCGGATGTTATGAATAAGTAATGCAGGTTGAAAGCAAGAAGAAGTGGGAGCTAAACATGGAAGAAGAGATGGACGCCTTAATGCATAACTAGACTTGGGACTTAGTCAGGTTGCCTGTAGGTAAAACTACATTGTAGAATAAATGGGTTTACAGGCTGAAGGAAGAAGATGGAGGAAAACAGAGGTACAAAGCTAGACTTGTGGTGAAGGGGTTTGCACAGAGGAAAGGTATTGATTTTGATGAAATATTTTCTCCTGTTGTTAAGATGACTTCAATTAGAACTATTTTAAGTCTTGTAGCAGCGGAAAATTTGCATCTTGAGCAGTTAGATGTAAAGACAGCCTTTCTCCATGGGGATTTGGAGGAAGAGATATATATGCAGTAGCCACAAGGATATGAGGTGAAAGGGAAGGAGAAACTAGTGTGCAGGTTGAAGAAGAGCTTGTATGGCTTAAAACAGGCTCCAAGGTAGTGGTATCTAAAATTTGACAAGTTTATGTCTGAACAAGGTTATACTAGATGTCACTCTGATCATTGTGTTTATCTGAAAAAGGAAAATAATGGCAGCTATATTATATTGTTATTGTATGTAGATGACATGCTTGTTGCAGGGTCTAACATGCAGGAAATAAATGTGCTCAAAAGAAAATTGGCAAATTCATTTGCAATGAAGGATTTGGGAGCTGCAAAACAAATCCTTAGTATGAGAATAACTAGAGACAGGAAAAATCGCAAATTAACATTGTCTTAGAATGAGTACATACAAAAGGTGTTGAAAAGATTTAATATGCACAATGCAAAACCAGTTAGTACACCTTTTGCTAGCCATTTCAAACTTAGTAAGGAAATGTGCCCAAAGACCCAAGAAGATATGGATTATATGTCTAAAGTTCCATATGCATCAGCAGTTGGAAGCTTAATGTATGCAATGGTCTACACAAGGCCTGATATTGCACATGAAGTGGGAGTTGTAAGCAGGTACATGAACAATCCAGGAAAAGAACATTGGATGGCAATGAAATGGATTATCAGATATTTGAGAGGTACCAAAAATCAAGCATTATGCTTTGGTGGTTCAAACATTTCTCTACAGGGATATGTTGATGCAGATATGTCAGGTGACAGAGATAACAGGAGGAGCACTACAGGATACGTATTTACTGTAGGTGGAACAACAATTAGTTGGGTTTAAAAAATCCAAAGTGTTGTTGCACTTTCAACAACAGAAGCAAAGTATGTTGCTGCTACAGAGGCTAGTAAAGAAATGATTTGGTTACAAAGGTTTATGGATGAATTGGGTAAGAAGCATGATAGGGGCACGTTATATAGTGACAGCCAAAGTGCCATTCATCTTGCAAAGAACTCAGCATTTCATTCCAGGACTAAACACATACAACTCAAGTACCTTTTCATACGATCAGTGTTGGAAGATGGTGAGTTGAAGCTAGAAAAGATACACACTAGCCAGAATCATGCAGATATGCTAACAAAAGTTGTAACCAGGGAGAAACTGAGAATATGCTCAGTTTCAATTGGTCTTCAAGGATGACGATGAAGATGAGAAATAGCCAGGTCCAAAGAGGAGTCATTTTCCAGCAAATCAAGCAGCGATGGAGTTGCTACAATCATTCTCCAAGTGGGAGATTGTTGGGTGTGGAGCATGATTATTTAGAGGTCTTTGTTTTAGCCAGATGTATACCCCATGAAGATTGTACACCCCTCCACGCGGGGGGAGGTGTGGGGGGGACTTGTACCCCATGCGAGGGTCTGGGGGGTTAATCCCCCCTAGCTGGGGGGTCTGGGGGCCAGCGGTCCCTCGGCGGGGGTTTCAGGGGCAACGCCCCCGAAGCTAAAAATAGATTAAAATTGCCTTGTAAAATGTTGTAATTTCGTAGTCAATTTGGGCCGTTCATTAGGCGGAGATCTGACTGTAGAAGTTATCTTTAATTTAGGGTTTTTTGCCCTAGAAGGCAACCCCTCACTATATATGAGGGAATTATATTGCATCTATATATATCTGTATTCTGAGTGAGGAAGAGTGAAGAAGGAATTACAACAGATCTGTTGTAGGTTGTATACCATCATTTCGCTGGATAATAAAAAGGAAGGACTGGCTGTTCGGGGTGGACATAGCCCAAACTGTGTGAACCGCGTAAATCTGTGTCTCTCTGGTTTTATGTGTTTGTGTTTTTCCGCATATTATATGTCTTGCATTGCTTTGTCATATATAATTTTTCTAACAGTTTTCTCTCTCATCCGCCGATGCGTGTCGCTTGATGTGTGGCATCGGGTGGGACTCAGCCAAAACTTCTTACCGCCTCGAAGCCTTCTAATATCCTAACGGTTTGTGGAATCCCGCTTTACGGAACCGAAAACATTACTTTTCCGTTTTTCATAGCAATTTCGGGTCCGGGCAACTTCGGGGCTTTCCTTCACTGAGGGGGACGCCTTGCTAATCGCGTATTAGAAACCACCCTCGTTTCTAGATTTGATCTCCCGTTTTGCCAGTTTTGTGCCATCGCCCGTCCACCATGGGCCAACGGTCTGCGTGCTCGACCGAGGGTCCTCGTTGCTCCGCTTTGGCCACAACTGTCACTGTCACGAGGATTCCTTCTGATAGCTTTGATTTTACTTGGACTTGAATCTTTTAGCATAATTGAAATAGTCATGAAAACTTAGAGAGTGTTTTAAGATCCAATTCAGATCACGGCCTTCCCACTGAAAAAGCTTTTGGACCACCAAAAGTTGGTTTTCTTTAAGCATCAATCAGGTGAGGGTATTGCTTCCTCGCTCGCTCAATTTCTATCCATTTTGCACTGCTTGGCTTTGAACCTTTGAGTCCAATCCCGAGGTACTCAACATCCCCTCTGTGCATGGTTCTTACCTTCATGTCTAGAACTCTATCTTCCTGCAATTCATTAAGATATTCAGGTAATAGATCATCAATAGAAGGCAATTGACTCTGCTCTTCGGGATCTTCAATTAATGAACGCTCAAATAGTCTCAAGCTGTCTGCATTAACAACTAAGTAGATGTGCATGTAAGCTGGTAGATCAAGGCGAAAAGTGTTCTCACCAATTTTCTCAAATATCTTGAAAGGTCCATACCTTATTGGATTTAGCATTTTACCTTCACCTTGCATTTTGTCTTTGCTGATATACAGCCAGACTTGGTCACCAACTTGGAAACTATGCTCCATCCGATGCTTGTCATGCCTTGCCTTGTACTTGGCTTGGCTCTTTTCCAGTTGTTCCTGTACTTCCTGGTGAATCTGTTGGATTTTTTCAATGAACCTGGTTGCCTTATCCACATCGCTGTGTCCATCAACCATTATGTCTTTACCAAAGACAAAATCCAAGGGAGACCTTGGTGTGAAACCAAAACAAGTCTTAAAAGGATATCTCTGTGTAGAAGAATGTTTAGCTCGGTTGTAAGCATGCTGCACATAACATAAATGTTCATCCCAAAGTTTGGGATGCTTACTGCAATAGCCTCTGAGCAACTGGATCACTGTCCTGTTGACCACTTTTGTTTGGCCATCTGTTTGCGAATGAAAAGTTGTGCTCTTATTCAGCCTGGTGTCCATCAGTTCCCACAAACTCGACCAAAATTTCCCAACAAATCGGGTATCTCAATTAGATATAATGGAAGTGGGTAATCCAAAATGAACCCATACATGCTGAAAAAAAACTTTGCAGTTTGTTCAGCCGTAATCTGTTTATTACAAGGTATCAAAATACACATTTTGTTGAACCTATCCACAACAACATATAAATAATCATGACCTTTCCTAGATTTAGGCAGTCCTCCAACAAAGTCCATGGAAACACTTTCCCAAGTATGAGAAGGAACTGGTAATGGAGTGTACAAGCCTAGTTTTCTATTGTTGGGCTTGCTTTTAGCACACATAGTACACCCTCTTACATATTTAGAAATTGTCTCATTCATTTTCGGCCAAAAACAAAATCTTTGCAGCTGTGCAACTGTTTTACTTACACCAAAGTGACCTGATATTAGAGAAGTGTGAGCTTCTCGAATTATCTTTACTCTTTCAGTTTGTGGAATGCATAGCTTCCCAAAGTGATACAAGATCCAGTCCTTAACATGATAATCCAATTCTTCTACTCGTTTTCCTTGACTTAAAGTTGCATATACATCTTTAAAATCTATATCTTGAGCATATTGTTCAATGTAGCTCTCATGCAATACTGAATTATGCTTAAGTATAGTAGATGCATTTATAATTGGTCTAGACAACATGTCTGCAACTTTATTGTGTATGCCCTTTTTATATCTGATGACTAAATGAAACTGTTGTAGAAAACCCATCCATATATAGTGTCTTGATTGCTGCAACTTAGTTTGGGATTGTAAATATTGAAGTGGTTGATGATCAGTATGTATAACTATCTCTTTGCCCATTAAGTAACGTTTCCACTTTTTCACACTCTGTACTAATGCATACAATTCTTTATCATATGTTGGATAGTTAACTACTACAGAATTAAATGTCTCAAAATGATAACATATGGGTTTATCGTGTTGTATCAACACTGCTCCCATGGCATAGTCATTGGGATTCATTTGAATCTCAAATGGTCTTTGAAGATTGGGCAGTGCTAGTACTGGTGTTGTACTAATCTTTTCTTTCAATGTGTCGAAGGCTTTCTGTTATTTGCCTCCCCATTGAAACACCTTGTTCAATCCTGTTAAAGCATGTAAGGGAGCTGCAATTAAGGAAAAGTTAAAAATAAACTTTCTCCAATATTGTGTTACTCCTAAGAAGCTTCTAACTTCTGTAGCAGATTTCGGTTTAGGCCAGTTCACAATGACTGCAACCTTAGACGGATCTATCTTCAATTCACCATCCCCTACTATATGACCCAAATAATTCAAAGATGTTTTACCAAATTCACATTTTGAGAGTTTAACATAAATATTTTCTCTTTTCAAAACATATAGTCTGCTTAACATGCTTTAAATGTTCTTCCCACGTTTTGCTGAATATAAGAATGTCATCTAGATATACAATAACAAAATCATCAAGAAAAGGTCTGAGTACATCATTCATTACTCTCATGAAGGTAGCAGGAGCATTAGTTAAGCCAAAAAGCATAACCAACCACTCATACAATCCCTGCTTTGTTTTGAAAGCAGTCTTCCATGCATCTTGCTCTGCAACTCTGACCTGAAGATATCCACTATGCAAGTCTAACTTGGAAAAATAAACAGCTTCTTTCAATTGATGTAATAGATCATCTATGTGAGGAATGGGATAACGATTTTTGATCGTTATCTTATTCAGTTCTCGGTAATCAATGCACATTCTCCACGAGCCATCTTTATTTCTCACCAAGACGATTGGAGACCCACATGGTGATGTGCTAGGTCTGATGAAACCCTTCTCGAGCAGCTCATGTACCTGCTTCTTGATTTCTACATTTTCTAAAGCAGACAACCTGTACATTCTGATGTTAGGCAATGGGGCATCTTGCTGCAAATTAATATCATGCACTATTGCCTTTTTGGGTGGCAAACCTTTAGGTTCTTGAAACAAAATATCATATTATGAAACAACTTTTTCTAAATCAGCTTACTGTTTAGCATCACAGCCCTCAAATACATTGGTTTTATCAGGTTTCTTTTCCTTTACAACCATCGGTAAAAATTGTTTGCATGAATTTATAATTCGTTTCATCTGCCTTGAGTTTGTGAGAGTATAATTATTTTTGAGCTTATGAGCCCTTACAATATATTCGATTCCATCTTTAACGAGTAGATACTTGTTCTCAGCTCTATAGAAAATAGCTTTTCTATCATACAAGTAAGGACTTCCTAAAACAATTCCACATATATCCAAAGGAACTATATATAACTGAACCTCATCTACAAATGCTGACCCAAACAAAAAATTAAGTTTGCATTGTGTAGTCACTTGTAGCTGTGCTTTATCACATAACCAACCTAATGGATATGGATTCTTGTGAGGTGTGGTTAGTAATCCAAACTTCTTACAATTGCTTCAGAAATTAAATTTACTTGTGAGCCACTATCAAACAAAGTATCAATCTTTTGATGTTTGGAAATAACTCGAATATGAAAAAGCTCATGTCTTTTCCTCTCATTTTCTTCATTATCAGTAGATTGTGTAGAATTACTAGTAGATGCTTTAGAATTTTTACCTCTTATACCTGTGGCTACAATTGTTGTTTCATCTCCTGAGTCTGACCCCAAGTCCTTTTGAATAGCTGCAGTAGTCTTATTCTTCTTGCCCTTGAACTTCTTAGGTTTTAGCTCCGGATGCAAAATCCAGCAGTGTTCATCATCATGCCCCTCCTTCTTACAGTGGGTGCATGAAGACTTTGTCTTTTGTACAACATTAGTCTTCCTTTCTTTCCATTTCTGTTTTATTTTCTCCTTATTCTTGCTTGCAGTGGGTTGGGATGATCCCCCAACTTCTGGGTTCCCATTCTTACCTCTAGCTTCTAGATGCATAGTCTGAACAGATACGTCATCTATACTAGTGGGATTAAACATGAGGATGGTTTGCCTCATGTAGCTGTGTAGACCACCTATATACTTCAACAGAGTCTCAGGTGAGTCTAAAGAAATTCCTAGAATCAAAGCTCTTTTCCTAAATTCTTGGGTGTAACCTTGTACACTTTGCCCTTTGAGTTGTCGAAGAGTTTGCCAGCTCATCATGGCTTGTTGCATATAAGCCAGTGGATAGAATTTATTTTTTATTGCAAAAACATATTCACTCCAGCCAGAAAGAATCTTACCATGTTTCTTCATTTCAGCGTGCATCCTGCCTTCCCACCATACCAAGGCAGTGCCTCCAAGGCGTAGGCTGGCCAGCTGAATCTTACTTCTGTTTGAGTCAATATTCTGCACCCTGCAATACATATCAATATGTCTAATCCAATTGTCCAGCTTCTCTGCATTTAATTCTCCATCATATATAGGCAGATCAAATTTAACATCTAGTTTAATCAAAGATGTCCTCTTCTTATTTTCAGGGCTATTAGGAGGTGTGAGAAAGCTTTCCTCTTTCCCTTTGCCTTTTGAGTGGTCATGGAGGAGAGATTCTTCTTCTCCTTTATCTTTGGAGTGTGATGAATCTGCATCTCTACCTTTCGTAAACTCCCTATACATTTCCTCTACCATGGATCTCATTGCCAAGAAACTGTCCATGAACTGGGGGTCTAAACCCAAGGGACTTTCTTCTGACATTTTCTTCTTAGGATAGACTCTTCCAATTTTTGGGTTAGCTTCAACCAACTCTTCTTCTCCTAATTTAAGCTTTAATCTAGTTAGCATTCAACAAAAAATCCAGCACAAGCTTGCCTAACCTTAGTAAACCTAAAGCTCTGATACCACTTGATCTGGAGTTTATCCAAGATAAAGAATTAAAGGTATTACAGACTCATGTGCATGGATGTGCCTATTTTACTTATGCAACTGATCGATAAGATTGCTAGTAGACATAGACAATGAGGCAATCAGAGAAAAACATAACAGTCAAACATGAAAACACAACAAGTTTAATAAGGAGTTCACCCAATGCTCCTGGGCTACGTCTCCTGGTCCAGCCTTCAGTGATGGCCTCTCTATTATGTTTTCAAGCAATGTTTTACAATAGTGAACTCAAATTGAGTCTCACTTAGACAGATATAAGTTAGTAGGACTGGAGTACACAGACTCTCCTTACTGAACTTGACCTCTGAGGGTCACAGTAGTATGACAGGCCTATGTCGAGGAGTTTGCTTGAACCTCTCAAGCCTTCTAGAGTGCACAGACTCTCGGGCTCTACTTTGGCTCTATTTGGCTCAATGTTGTCTTCAGGTCAGCTTGGCTTCTACTCTCTGCTCTTATCTAGGTTCATGTAACTAACTCTTCTCACTACCTTTCTGTTTGTCTTCTCGGTTTCTGCTTCTTTTTCGTTGTCCTCTGCTTCTGTCAGTTCATGGCTTTAAAGCCAGTCTGCTCTTTCAATTGTTCGTTTCCTCTTCCCGGCCTTCTGGTTTCCTGCTCTCTGTCCATTCGAAATCCTTTCCTCTGCGTCATCATCACCGAGTAATGTCTCATAGGGAGGTGGCCACCTGTGTGTCAATGAACTGGGTGTCAAATTCCTTGAATCATATTTTAATGGTCGTTTATTCAGTTTGCTTCAAGATCGCCCGCGAACACGAATCGTCTGTCAACTCATCGTCCACGTCAAACTCCAAATCTCGTTGAATCTTTCTTTTTGATTGGTCAAATCCAGTCGATCATCGGGACGCATCTCCACCGTTGATCTGGCCCCCCCAGTTCCTACAGTTGTCCTTCATATCGCGCGGGCAAATCACATGATGTTTACTCGTGCGATGCGGGCATTTTTCTCTCTCATCCGCCGGACGCGTGTCGCTCGATGTGTGGCATCGGGCGGGACTCAGCCAAAATTGCTTACCACCTCGAAGCCTTCTGATATCCTGCCGGTTTGTGGAATCCCGCTTTACAGAACCGAAAACATTACTTTTCTGTTTTTCATAGCAATTTTGGGTCCTAGCAACTTCGGGGCTTTCCTTCACTGAGGGGGATGCCCTACGATAGCGCTAATTGCGTATTAAAAACCAACCCCGTTTCTAGATTTGATCTCCCGTTTTGCCAGTTTTGTGCCATAGCGTGTCCACCATGGGCCAACGGTCTGTGCGCTCGACCGAGGGTCCTCATTGCTCTGCTTTGGCCAAAACTGTCATTGTCACGAGGATTCCTTCTGATAGCTTTGATTTTACTTGGACTTGAATCTTTTAGCATAATTGAAACAGTCATGAAAACTTAGAGAGTGTTTTAGGATCCAATTCGGATCACTTGGTGATAACATTCTTGTACATTGTTCTCTTCTTATAATGATACGAATCCTGAATGGGTTTCTTTGGTTGTCCAATAAAAATGGTTTGGTGCACTTTGTTTAGTCGTTGTAACTTGGGAAAATGTACAAGTCATTTTTTCCAATAACCAATCATATTAAAGTGTATGTATGTAGTACAATATATCAAAAACAAAATTTCACTAGTCAAAATTCATTAATTAAACTAAGCGGCAAGGAATGCTAGCTATGTGGTCTTTTCTTAACTCGAGGTGGTGAACAGGGTACAATGGTGATGGCCGTAAAAAAATGCAATTACCGTGAAAGTTCTTGCTTTTCGGGCCTACTTGTCGTCGAGATTGTCTATTTCTTCCCACGCTTTGCAACTTTAACCACTTCAACATTAGGCCAATAACGATGACTGGTGATAGTTATCGTAGAGAATTTCTATCTGTTGGGTTTGTTAACTAAAGGGAGTGCCTTATGCTCATCAATACTTTGAAACCTTCGACACTTTCCCAGTAGGGCAGTGACGGTATTACAAAACTGCAATTACCATGGAAATGTCTATTTTTCAGGAGCGTTAGTTGACAAAACCACCTAGTGTTCATCGGATTGGTGAGAAAAGGTGTTATCACCCAACATTTCCACTATCCCCAATCCCCAATTGTTGATAGATGGGAGACATTAATACGAATATCTTTATTAGTTGGCGTGATTGCTCAATGTTTGTCGGATCACCAAGAAAATGTCTATCTGTGTGAAGCCTTCACTAACTTTGATGGTCGATTTCCAATAGACAAGAAAAGATCTGTCGCCATCGACTCACAAAAAGCTAGAAAAAACATGAATTGGTTAAGTGTTTCTTCACTGAGTCTTTACCACTGCAATTCAAACCTCACCACTCTACACCTTCCTGGTTAAACTGAAAATGAAAAACACTTGGGAAGATTAACACAAGATCTCATGCATACACGAGAATTAAAAACATAGAGAACTCAATAAATATGTATATTAATTTTGAAAGGAAGGAAGACAATAAAATTTATTTGTCATGCACAGTTTCCTTCTAATCCCTCACACACCTCTCTAAACTCTCTTTAAAAACCTCCTTGTCTAATCTAATATCTCAAATTAGATATGAAAACTCTCTTCA
Source organism: Pinus tabuliformis (assembly GCA_031772625.1). Lineage (NCBI taxonomy): Eukaryota > Viridiplantae > Streptophyta > Pinopsida > Pinales > Pinaceae > Pinus > Pinus tabuliformis. The sequence goes on from CM062818.1 coordinate 2,034,792,327, forward strand.
TAGATTTCTTGAATAATTCAATAAACTCAATTTGTTCCTAAATTATCTAACAAATCCCTCATTTAGCCAATTCATCTCCTTTACATAGAAATTAAGTGACACTTTTCTAACTTCCTAACAAATTAAATTCCTTCTAAACTATAACTAAATTAAATGGCTTAGGGAACCCAACTTCCCTCGGTAAATAAATTGGGTAACCAAATCCCTTAGTAAATGAGTTTTGACCCAAGATGTCAAAAATGGTATTGGCTCTTAAATGCTCCTACATGGGACTCCTGGAAAAGAAAAGAATTATTCATCGGATTATCAATACTTGTGCCATATTTAATACTACATGTTGTTCTCGTGTAATTATTTATTAACTCTTTACTACAATTCTTGCATCCTCGCTGCAAAATATTCATGTTTTTCACTCCTAAGCTCTTGATTTTCAAAATGTAGAAATTTGATAGAAATTGCAATTGCTCAGGAAATAAAACTGAAATTAGAAGACACAAATTCTACTCTACTAATATGCAGAATGAAAATCACAATTTAGAACAACATGCATAGACATGCAACAATCAAAACCGTAAGTACACAGTGATTTATAGGGGAACCCAGCTGGGAAAAAAACCCTCAAGCATCTTTGCATTAATCAGTTGAATAGAGAAACTATTACAATTGCATTCTCCAGCTCTAAGCACCACTTGCAAAAGGAAAATTGTTATCTCTACTGAATGATAACTTCTGGCCAACACTTAGCCAATTTCCGCCTCCTCCAGCCTCATATTTCCATGCACAATTCTGAGCTAATTCAAGCTCCCAAAGAATAGGGAAGTCCCAATTTCCGGACATAATTCCCAATGAATTGATCTTCTAACTACATGTAACAATTGTACATTCAACTAGTATAAAATTAATGTTACACTAGCCTTTTTCTCCTCTACTCCAACTGGGAAATTCAAATTCCATGCATGCTTGGGCTATTTTGGGCTGATTGATTAATTAACTGACAATTGACAGTGCTGGACCTGCCAACAATCAGGGGATATCCCTGGTATGAAGACCTAATTAGACCTCACACCATTTAGTGTAGGAGTCCCATATGAAATACGGCTTGGTTTTCGATGCAGTGGGTTTTAATGATATGCCTTGGCTACAATAATGTATAGAGTGATGTATAGTGACTTTGGTGAGAACAAGTTTGTGACCCTGTGGAGAGTCAAGTGTGATGCATGAAGGTTCTGCCACGCAGAAGGGAAAATAAGTGAGCCCCTTAAAATCCTGTAATAGTACACAACTTGAAAGGAACATGTTAGTGTCAGTCTTTTAAGCCTTCCACCAGTGATCAAACATGCTCTTACAAAGTGGTCTTAGGGTGTCAAAGTCAAATTTTGTCATTTCAGTGAGTCTTAAAGTAAAATTTGGTCACTAGGTATTAGGTCTAGGATTTGTTTTCACTCCTTTCAAAATTTTCCAAGTGTTGGTCCATGTCACCATTCAGCTGAGTGTACCATCATTCAAAGAGTTTTCGTCATCATTTCATGTTTCCAATGGGTCATTTTACATCTTGTTTGTGCTTCAGTTGTGCTCAGGTAAGGTTCATTTCCCTCTCCTAGGGTTTTTGTTTCTGAGCAAAAAAAAATGAATTTGGAAAATGTGAGAGAGGTTGTTGTCCAAAATAGGCCAAGGAAGAAAAACCTCCTTCACTTTTTACACAAGTGTCATGGTTTTAGAGAAATGTCAAAAATACAAGTGCCTCAGGAGAGTTAATGCACCTCTGGAGTGACCTTGGGAAAATCAAGATTTATCCTAGCTTGGTTGGCCAAATCACTTGCTTGATGCGTGAAATGATAACTAGACACAAAGAGCTTTCCAATGAGATATCACGAGCTCAATTTGGAGTTGAGGAAGACCTTCAAAGGTTGACTGCAACAACAATCTTCATTTAGGCAGCCTCATTCTGCACATTTTGACCAGTCTTGGGAGATTGGACTTTTGACAGGGTAAATGAACTCCAAATTGAAAAATTAAAGATGTTTTGGAAAGTAGACTCGACAAGATTTCCAACGCGCTATCCCGTGCCCAATTTGGACACTGGGAAGGCCTCCAAAAGTGCTCTGCAAACTGGCGTTGCGCACCTGTCAGCTGGCGCTGCACATAGAAAAGGCATTGCGCACCTAGGAGATTTGCACAGTGTAAAATTACACTGGCACTGCGCATAGAAAAGGAACTGCGCACTTGAGAGAGAGCACTGCGCACCTGGCTAGTCACCTCCAAACTGATCCAAATCATTTTAATTTGCCTCAAATTGCTAAATTGGTCTCTTGTCAAGTAAGTAAAGCCCTCCATCTGATTAAAAAAGGGTTTTTTCATCAGTTTTTGTGATTTTCATCTCTAAAAAAACTAGACCCTAGTTTTTCTCAAAACTGTCTCATAGATTTTGAAAGTTCACTTATTTATTGCTATTTTATTTCCTTCATTCCCTACTCCCTAAAACCTCATTCCCTTCATCTATTTTCTTAATTCTCAAACCCTACATACAAACCCTACATACATATATCCCTAATTCTACACTGTCCCAAACCCTACTCAGTACCTAAATCCCATTCACACTCCCATTCACTCTCACCTGCTCATCCTAAAATCTCTTCATACTCATCTTTCATCCATCCACCCTATCTCATCATTCACCACAAGTGTTCACAAACAATGAAAAAGGCCAAGTGACTAGGTAGCAAAAAAGGCAAAGGTCAAGATGACCTCCATTGAACAAGAGATTGAGAATGACCGGGAAACTTGGCTTGAAAGGGTCAACATTCACCTTGAAAAGCTGCTTGAGAAGGCCAATAAAGAAAAGAAGATGCTTCGCCACATGGCCTATCACTATATAACCCGGAACAAAATATGCAATGTGAGAATCAGAAAGCTTAAGGCAAGATTGAGGAAGGCTTTGAGAAGAAAAAAGGAGCAAAACAAATTGGAAATCCTAGCTGATGCTTCATTATCCCATCAAAGCAGTGCATGAGGGTGTCTTGTGCCAATTTTGGTAAAGTTTTGGTAAAATTTTACCATTTTCAAATTTTAAATTTTACAACACAAGAAATTCCAATAGGTGGCGTTGCGCTTTTGACTGGGACATTTTTTGGAGAAGTGGCTTACATATTCAAATTCAGCATAAAATAATAAGAAAACCCAAAAAGTTTCATCAAATTTGGAGCAGATCTTGGTCACCTAAAGGCCAAAAAACCATCAAAAAGTGACCTCTCTGCCACTTTTTGGACACACAGGCAGCAGTCTTGGGAGATTCCCTTTTTGAGGGAGCAAATTACCTCCAAATTTAGAAATTCAAGATGTTACAGAGACTAGACAGGCATACCTTTCCAAAAAGCCATCTTAGGCTCAATTTGGTTAAGGGGAAGGCCCCCAAAACTAGGTTTGAAAATGTGCTACGCATAGGATCAGTGGTGCTGCGCATAGGATGGATTTTGCCAGTTTTGCTTAAAAATCATAATTTCGCCTAGTTTTTCTACAAGTTGAATTTTACTCCCATTTTGGATGAATCTATGAATGTAAATGATGCTTTGGTATGTAAATGTAATTGAGACATGACTCTTGAGGGTAGATACATCATTTTGAGGTAATTGAGGGATGGATGAATCAGTTTCCATGATTATAGAGGCATGTTGTTCCACTTATTATAGAGTCAAATGTGTTTATTACCAAAAACATGGAAACACGACATTGAATTGTAAGACTCATGACAAATATCTTTTAAATGGGAAATTAAAAGAATCTGCTAACATAGCTACTTTTGAAGACTTACGAGATGAAAACTTCGAGGGCTTCTCAGATTATGATAGTGATGATGAGTTTAATGCAAATCCTCTTAGACTCTTTAAGCTATCAGTGATGTATGTTGTAAGTTATATTTGGTGCAGAACTAATTAATGAACAATGTTGCATAATTCAAATTAATTTTTCTTGGCGCTCGGAAACCCTTGAAAACATCACTTGTTTGGTTGTGTTTACACTGTTATGATTTGTTGTTCTTGGTGCTTGGAAACCCCTGAATAATGGCTACAGGTGACACTATGAGATCCATGTGTATGAAACAGGTCAAGTTGTTTAATCAATTTTTGAACACATATAGTATTCAGACCGTCTTCCTAGCAATTTATGGATAGCCGAAAGCGAAATATTCGACAAATGGTGATTAGTCCATAGGATGGTTCATTTCTTGACAACTCTTATCGTGGAAGCCCCGACGAGCCAAGTTGTCAATATGGTTGATCTTGCAAAGTTCATCAATGATGGTCCGAGGCAAGCATGTGTTAAATGGAGTTCAAGTGACAGCTCGAAGTAGTGGATGAAGAAAGAATGATATTCGCAAGATTTCAAAATGGATGTGGGTGCTCATGAAGATTAGTGAGACAAAGACCCGTTATATTGTTGTGGTATATGTAATAATGTAAGCATTAAAGGGGGGATTTGAAACTAACGCTTACTATAGTAGGTAGATTTGGTTGAGTTGTTGAGATAATTTCTCAACAACCAATCTTATTGTCTTGGAATCACTTAGATCTCACTAACACCATAAATATGTGATGTATCTGTGTAATTTGAAGAGTGTAATAGAACTTTTCCTTTGTGTGTGCATCTTTGTTTTTCTACTAAAATATCAATAATACAATATTATATATTTACTAAAATATGAGAGACGTAATAATATATATTCAAATAAGCATTATACACCTAATTAATGTTACAATATAATATATATGTTAAAGTATGAAATATCTAATAATATATAAACTAGATTACATTATGGTATAAATGCAAGTGTCCTTCTTTATGTATCAAAGAGTTTTTTTTGGAGCAGTGTAGTGCTCTTGGGATAATATTCATATTAGTATTATCTCCTTGTTAGTTATGCGCTTTCAATTAATTTGTCTCAAATTAATTAATTAAAGAAAATCTCATATCAACATGTGTTATATTGGGTATATGGTATTAATAAGCCATGGTATTGCAACAAAAACTATTTACAAGTTAAAAATTTCCATGGTAAAATGGGGGTGAATCTACATTAAGAATATTATTTAAGTGAGATATTTTATAATGTAGGGGTTTTGATTTTTATCATGATTAGATACATATAAGAATTTACCAATCATTTAATTTATATGACTATGATAATAATTATAAATACTCATCACTTTCAACTATTAATCACTATAATTATTATTACTTAATAAATTTTATTAAATATATATATAAATACCATATTTATTATTAATTACTCATAAGAATAAAAAATAGAGAGATATATGAAAAGACATAATTTAACCAGATCACAGCCAATAATAATGACACTTGAACTTATCAAAACATATTTCTCTTATCTTCGTATTCAAATCCATTGATTGCCTTCCACCACATCAGCAAAAGCTTGGAAATTACTTAAAACAAAAGTTAGAAGGGACAACGGATCGTGCGCATCATCGTCATGAATTGATCGCATCTCCTTTCGGCGTCATAGATTTATCTCATGTATATTTCCCATTTTATATGTTCACCTACCATTCCCTTTCCCATTTTATATGTTCACTTACAATTCCCAAAGAAATATATATATATATATATATATATATATATATATATATATATATATATATATATATATATATATATATATAATTTAAAAAGTTAAAGTTAAAGGAATAAAAAAAATGGTTTAAAAATAAAAATTACGTTAATTTTTTTTAAACAAAATTAAAAAAAAAGATAATAAATAATAATGATGATGATGGTTAACGTCCACTGAGACCAAACTTTGGTCTATCGGACCTAAATAAACGAATTATTTAGTTTGATTTAAGATTTTATTCCTATGCTCAAAAAGCTTGGAGAGAAGCCTCCCGAGCTCACTGTAGTTTTGACAACGTAAAAGGCTAGGAAGGCCAGTGTTGCAACAAAGACTTTGAAACTAAGATCTAATGTGGTTGTATGTGGGGCACTCTAAGAGGAAGTGATTTTCATCCTCGATGTTCGTATTCTCACAGAGATGGTAGAACCATTCCATCCATGGTGTTTTAGGAACTGCCCAACAACCCGTTTCACTATGGAGCTCATGAGAGTTCGTTCTAATCTTGCTATATTAATTTTCTTCTTTGAGCTAGTTAAAATAGAGAGATACTTTTGATCTTCTAGGGTGGGGTTGATATCTTAATTTTCTTTTAGCTGCTAAATCTTTCTCACACCACATTTTTTCTTTGAACTTAGAAGTAACAATATTTTTAATGTTATTTATGTTTTGAAATGCAACATTCTTGTCGATCTCCCAATGGTTTAACCAGGCCTTGGTGTCTTTATACCAAGCTCGTTTGAGCCTTAGGTGGTTTTGGCTGGAATTTAAAGCTAGCTTAGGAAGTCTATGGTCTCCTATGTTATTGAGTTTGTGCTTGTACAACAGAAGCCTAGTCATAGCTAGGCTCTCAATAGGGGAAAAACCCACTTCTATAAGGAGAATAGGATAGGGTGTGTTGCTTTTAATTTTGAGGTTATACATTATAAAACGCTTCTGGATTTGCTCAATCTTTCTCCAGGATTCTCTAGAGATGCTACAACCCCAAACCTCACATCCATATAAGATAACCAGAGTGACTAAAGTTTCAAAGAGGAACTTCTTTCTATCCCACATTACGAGGTTTGTCGTTTTACAATTATTTTCAAGACCAAAATAAGCTTTCCATCCCCCATTAATCCTTTTCTCAATGCTATAGTTCCAGTTGAGCTTGTGATGAATATCAATTCCTAGGTACTTATAGGAAGACACTTCATCCAAGTTACTATTGTCATACATAAAATTAGCGTAAGTGTCCTTCTTGGATTTGATAATCATAACTTTTTTTTTGTCAGTGTTAACAATCATACCCATAGTAGAGCAAAAATCCTTAAGAAGTATAAGTTGCTTATCAAGATCAGATGGGCACCTTGCGAGAAGAACAATATCGTCAGCGTAGAGAAGAAGGATGATGACTATCCCAGTTAAGATCGTGCCAACACATCCTGCTTCCTCTAAACAACCTTCTAGCTTGTCGATGTAAATGCCAAATAGGGTAGGGGAGAGGGGGCAACCTTGTTTAACTCTGATATTACACTTAATATCTTTCGACCACCCCTCATTGCTCTTTAACTTTGCAATTACATTCTCGTATAACCTTATAGAGGCAATTCTCAACTCAAAAGGAACCTTTAGCTCTTCTAATCTGTTCCAAAGGTTGTTTCTAGGAACAGCATCGAAAGCCTTTCTAAAGTCCACAAAGCAACAAAAGAGATTGGATTTATCATTGCGGAATTCCTCCACAATGATCCTACGCGTAATGATGTGGTCTGTTGTTGAGTGGTGCTTTCTAAAACCCGCTTGGCCTTTAGCCCGCTTACCTTCACTTTCAAGTCATATGCTCAACTTCCTTTCCAAAATAATACCATATAACTTGGCTAGGAGAGGGCTGATCATAATTGTCCGATAATTAGAGGGGTTATTTGTATCCCCACTTTTAAAAATAAGGATAATGAGGCTTTGAGTCCATGGTTTAGGGAACCCTTGCTTGAATGCTTGATTGAAAAGCTTGTGAATTGTAATATAAAAATATTACAATTAAAATTATTTTATTAAATGATAATCTCTTTTTTTGAAATATTTAAAAATATAATGTTTAGAATTTAAATTTCTATATATAAAAATTTAAAAATTATATATATAAAAGTTGCTTTTTTAAAATTTAGTTTAAGTGATTAGTATTAGCTATGAAGTTTTTTGATATGGTTGTGAGTTATTACTCATTATAATTTGTTAATCAAAATTAAAAATGTATTCGTTTTACCATTACAAAATATACAAAAATACTTCAAAGATTTCTATATTTTCATTCCAAACATACAAATAAATATATATATATATATTATAATATATTTAAAGATATATATTAGAAAATATATTCATAAATACAATCATATCAAAACCTTACAATTCTATATAAGTTTTTTCAAGGTTTATGATGACATTAAAATAGTGATAACGATAAGCACGATTAATTTTATATTTATGCCTATTAAATTGAAAATAGACCATGGATACAATAGTCTGTTTATGGTAATCATATGGAAATGTAAATGACGAGGAGTCGAGTATTTGGTGGTGAGTTGACGAAAATGGTGGACAATATTAAGTGGTTGAGTAATAATTTTTAAATGTTGTAACCAGTTTTGCGTAATTCTAAAATATGTAAAGTATTGTGTAAATGTTTAATATAAATAAATATGTAGAAATATTGTGTAAATATTTAATTAAGTATCTATAGAACATATTTTATAGGTCACTTTTTATAAAACATAAATTGTAAAATATAATGAACATATTTTATAGATCACTTCTTATAAAACATAAATTGTAAAATATAATGAGTTTGTAGTTAATAAGTTTATATATATATATATTTTGAAATGTTATTCGTAATGTATTAGGAATGTTTCTGATATTTTGTATTATAAAGCTAATCTAAACTTTATCATAGACAAATGTTTCAAGTTACAAAAACACTTGCAAAATTGGACCTCGTTGAACATCATCCATCCATGTGTTTAGAACAATTATATATTACATATTATTTTTAATTCCTAGATTAAGTTACAAAAACACTTGCAAAATTGGACCTCGTTGAGCATTATCCATGTGTTTAGAACAATTATATATTACATATTATTTTTAATTCCTAGGTGTGCAAGGGTTTTAGATTTTCATTAGTTTGTTGAAAGTGAAAGTATTTTGGATAATTTATTAATATTGGATATTTATATATGTTAATGAAAATATAGGAAGTGGTCACAAATTGAGGAAGTGAAGACCAGAGTGGCCATGGTACTTGGTATCATCAATTATAGTTATGGTATCAAAGTATTCAAGCATATTGAATTTATTTTTATATAAAAATTACAATATTTTAACCATATTAAATTTATTTTTGGATAAAAATTTAATAATTTAAAAATATATTTTTAAAAGATATTTTATTATTTATATTAAAATTAGAAAATGAAAAAATAAAAATTTATAAAATATTTAATTTAATTTAATTAGTATAGTTGTATAAATTAAATTAAATTTTTGGTAAATGTAGTTTTAAGGGATAGCTCTTCTGGTTAAGCATACCTCTCTTATGGGGAGGTTATGGTGCTAAATCTGCTAGATTCCCTTGGGTTAGGTTTTGTTAGTTTGACCGACAGGTAGATTCTTTCAGGTTGATCTATCTCGATTTTCTAGTGGATGTAGTGGTTGTTGTGAATCACCCTAAAAAAATAGTAAGTGTGGAAAAGTATCAATTCATAGTAAATATCAAAAGACTTAGTTCATCATACATTTTAAGTTGCTCAAATTTCAAAAAAACAAAAGAAAGAATTAAATTGTAACTTTATTTTAAAAAAAAATCATTATTATTATTCAAACTAATTAATACATACGTTAAATATATATACATTTTAGAAAAACATGTAATAAGATTCTTAACTATAGATATTCACCCCAACCTTATGATGAATATTTTTAATTTGTAAATAGACTTTCTTACAATATCACCCCATGTTATCATGGAGATTTTTAATTTGTAAATAAACTTTCTTACAATATCATGGTGAATATCATTGCTTATCAATACCACATGCCCAAAAGATCATAGTTTATTTTATATGACACTTGTTCATATGAATTTTTTTTTTTAAATTAATGGATTTAGTTAAAAAGGTCAAAAGACATAACTACTTTGGAAATAAATCTCAATCTTTAATTGTGTATAGTATTAAAAATATTTTATAAAAATTAAATCCCTATTTTCCATCAAATAATTATTGATAATTAAATTAATTTTGTGTATACTATTAAAAATATTTTAAATTATTTTATAAAGGTTAAATCCCTACCATCCACCTAATAATTATTGATAACTAAATTAAAATCATAAAACTTCTATAAATGCATCACCACAGTTAATGGATCCTTGAGAGCCGGTTAAGGACATGTTGCGAAACACATAGGGAGTGTTGGACTATCTAGTGCCTAAGAATATCTCCCCCAACGCGAACTAGGGGTGGTTTGAACTCAAACCTTTGGTTCTAATACCATTTATTGGAATCACAATTGTCATTGCACCAAAAACTAGTAGATGTTAGTAAATAAATACATCACCTTGCACCAAAAACCAATAGGCGTTAGTAAACAAACTTTGCACCAAAAACTAGTAGGTGTTAGTAAACAAACACATCACCTTGCACCAAAAACCAGTAGGTGTTAGTAAACAAACACATCACCTTGCACCAAAAACCAACAGGTGTTAGTAAACAAACACATCACCAGAGTTAACGGATTTCGAGAGTGCAAGTCATGAAACACACGGGAGCTCTAGATTATCCAATGTCCAACATAATGCTCATGTCTTTATAAATGGAAGTTTAATTGAAGTAGAAGTGACAATAAAATTACTTCCACTATATCAAAGTCATGGTATAAGTAACTAATGGCATAGAGATTATATAAGTAAGCTTAATGTGAGGCGTAGTCCAAGTGAAGTAGCTCTATGCTCCACAAGTCAAAGGTGAAACACATCGGTGCAAGCTCGAGGTATCATAATGTGCCCAAATAGTGCATTGTGACACTAAGAGACTTTAAAGTTGTGAAAGAGACTCTCCTATAATAATGAATATTAAACACTATTCACTATGTCAATCATTGATACACTACTTTTACATTTTGTCTAAACCAATCATTAACATACTATATCTATATCTTATTCTCTTGAATAAAAATAAAATCATATTGGTTAAACTAACATAGATACGGATTTAACATGAGCCGAAAGAGATCAAATTTCTTCAACTACAAACTAAATTTTTTAACCATAAAAAAAAACTTATTTATATATTTTAACAATCTTTTTCTATATAAATATATATAAAATTAATATACACATAAATCAGTTAAAATAGATCTTCAAATAATTTATTTAAATCTATTATTAAAATATTTTTGAAAAAATTAAGACACATTTTTTTGTTATCAGAGAAAATTTAACTTTGTTTTATTATAGCATATTATTTTTCTATTAAAGTGAACATACCAACTGCACAGTCACACATCTATCGTACTAAGCTGTAGAATTAGCCTTCGGCTCAATAACCTTAACAAACACAGTAACCCAATCATCAAATTATTGTATAGCGCTTAATATTTGCTTCTACTAAGGTCGGCAATGGGCATTATTGGTAGGTGAGTGGTAGTCGGCCCGTATAATGTGGGGATCTGAGGTCTGCAAGGATAAATCGCCATGTTTTTCGAAGATAGACCGGTAAAGTGAATGACAGGGCAATGGTGACTGTCGGTGACAAGGTGCGTACTGGGAGAGCAGTTCGGTAAAGCTGTTTTAGGAGTACCACCAAGTTAATTTGGGAAAAGCTTCTCTTTACTTATACCTTGATTAGATCCTGGACATCAATATGAATTTATCTCCTCTCCTTGCCGCGTCTTTCGTTTATCTCAAATATACCTCCATCTTCCTTTCAATCTGATAGCCTACTATCCCATCTGCAAAATCCAATGGAGTCGGTTGCCACAGAGCCAGAGCCAGTATCAGCAACATACCACGTTTTTATAAGTCACAGGGGACCCGATGTCAAGAGGACTCTTGCTAGCTCCATCTACCGTCGTCTCACAAATTGTCATGGCCTCCGCGTTTTTCTCGATCAAAAGGAACTCCAAACCGGAGATGCTCTCTCCCCTGCAATTCTCGGAGCCATTGAGAGTGCGTCAGTACATATTGCCATTTTCAGCAAGCGCTATGCTGAATCGCGTTGGTGTTTGGATGAATTGTGTTGCATCTTGAGATGCAAGAGGAAGATCATTCCTGTGTTTTATGACGTTGAGCCCACAGACCTTCGTTACATTGACAGCGAGAGGGGATGTTATAGGAAAACCTTTGAAGAACACCAACTGAAAGGCAGAGTCGGCATGGAAGGCGGCCCTCAACAAAGCCTCAGAGATTTCTGGCCTTCTCTTCAAAACTAATGAAAGGTGAATACATTCAGCTTTATTACAAATCTTTGATTTCTCGAAGTCGTTTCTTCCTTCCTTCCAGTAATTCTGATCATTATGACTGCATGTACGTGTTTGTTGCTTTGCAGTGACTATGGAGAGGTTTTGGAGGAGATTGTCAAAGCTGTGTTAAAAGGGGTAAATTGGGAACCATTGGAAGTGGGTAAATACCTAGTTGGACTCGATCCAGCTGTGAGGGAAATAGATGATGAAATTAAGAAACAGAGGGAGTTAAATGGCACAGTTATTGTGGGGATTGCAGGAATGGCCGGAGTAGGCAAGTCAACTCTGGTCACACATCTCTACAACCTGAAACGTTCGGCTTTTACTAGGTTTTGTTTTTTGTCCGACGTCAGGAAAAAGGATTTATCATCTTTGCAGCGGAAGCTCCTTCGGGATCTGCTGGGTTGTGATTTCGATGTTGAAGATACCAGACATGGGAAAGGTATTTTTCGCGATCGTCTCCGAGGACTCCAAGTTCTGATTGTTTTGGATGACGTGGATCATATCACGCAAATAAGTAATCTACTAGTCACTGATGTTGTGGGATCGAGTAGTTTGATTTTGATCACTTCTCGTGATCAAGATTTACTCAGACGCTCCTCTCCAAAAACTGTAGTGTATAATCTGAAGCCATTGCAGACAGAGCATGCTCAGGAGCTTTTCTGCCGGCATGCGTTCGATCAATCCGAACCATATGAAGGATTCGAATGTTTGGTTGCGGAGGTTTTGAAAATTTGTGGTGGGTTGCCATTATCCTTACAAGTTTTGGGCGGGCTGTTCCTTGGCCGCTATGAGGAAAAGTATTGGAAACGGCAGTTGGAAAGGTTATCAAGAAGACTGCCAGAGGATATAGTGGACACTTTAAAAGTGAGTTACGAGGCTCTGAATAGTGAAGAGAAGGAGATATTTTTGGACATCGGTTGTTTCTTAGTGGGAGAGGAAAAAGAAGTTGCAGTTCGAGTATTTGAGGGCCTAGGTTACACAGACGTCTGTGATTGCCTTGAAAATCTCCGTCAAAAATGCCTAGTCGAGTTTGATGATGAGGTCCAAGATGATGAAATGGTATCCAGACCGAAATTGGTAAGAATTATCTCGGTATTTTTTATTTTTATTTTTCTTTTCGCCAAAAACATTATTCCAGTGGGATCTTATACACCATAACTTCTTTTTTTCTTCCTTGGATTGATTTTTTATATTTTTTTTTCCTTCCCTTTTTTTTTTTTTCCCTTCAATTGAGATTGATGGATTCAGGATTCAATCTTCCCAGGATGGATTCAGGATTCAATCTTCCCAGGCATATCCAGACTACGATCCAGACTGTATCTACGATTATGTGCACCTACCAAAGACGGAGAAAATTACAATGCATGAGCATATCAGGCAGTTGGCCAGACATATCGCCAGGGAAGAGTTTGGTGTGCTCCCAACGCGTAACCCACTACGGCTCGGCTGCTCGAAAGATGTAGAGGAATTGATGTTGAAGTTACAAGTAAGCAAAGCATATTTTCTCTTATTTTTATGAAACGGTTCATTACAAACGGGCGTTTAATTGAACTCCCTGAAATACGTTTGTTAGGGCGGAGCCGATTCCTGTTTGATACGAGGGATTCGGACGCCGAAAGGTGAGCATCTGCCAGATTGCACGAATTACATTAAAGGTGTAGGTGTACGCCTCTTTGTAGTTGAGGTCCCCATAGATTTGTCGACACTTTTCGGTATGTGGGATATGTCGGGAGATTTGGTGTGGCTTCGCCTGCGCAGTTTCAGCTCCATCTATTTTCCTCACACCGTTTCACTGGGAAATTTGAGAGTTTTGGAACTTGAAGGACGTGGGGACCTCGAGCAGTTCTTCCAAAGATTTAATATGGTAAGTACATCCATAGTTTGCTGAGTATTTTGAGTATAGTGAAATTCGTCCCACATTGTATTAAACACATTATGTGCATTAACATTTGCAGCCTCCTCGGAACTTGAGTGTCTTGAATATTGATGTGGAAGACACACATCCAAGGCCCAGGCCCAGGCCCAGCTTTAACCCTCCCGTGCATCTGACGGGCACGCATCGTAGTCAACGGTTAAGTCGGGGACGTGCTCGTCAGATGCCCCGAAGGAACAATCGGGTTAAGTCAGGGGCGAGTACCTCTAGCAGCAGCCTTGATCTTAACGATTCTGCGATGGTCTCAAATTGCAGCAGGGAAGGCTTGACGGCATCTTATTTTTTCCGCTTTCTGGAATGGATGGGAACCAGCATAAAAAATCCGAGCAAGATTGTGTTGAAGAATATCACATTTCTACAATCGCTCCCCATTGGGTTTGGGGAACTCAAAAGCCTCAAACATTTAGATCTATCCGGCTGCAATAATCTAACCCAACTGCCCGAATCCTTCTCTGAATTGACGCATCTCCAATGTCTCGCTTTGCGAAACTGCAAAAATCTCTCCATCCCCATAGACTTCTTGGGAAATATGTCATCACTTGAGTATGTCGATTTCAAAGGTTGTCGCAAGTTGAAATATTTGCCGGCGGGAATCGAAAATCGAAAGTCTTTAAGATACTTGAATATACTATCTACTGATTTAAAATTGCCCATGAATTTGAAACTCCCTGAAAAGTTACAAAAACTTAGAATAGGGAAATTCGAAGAGCATCTAATCCATATGCAATGTGGTTATGGCCGAATAGATGATTTAAAGGGGACAAAGCTATGTCATTCTCTGGACGATTTGAGGACAGAGTTACGACAGTCTCTGGGTGATTTGAGACGATTAAAAGAGTTGAAAGAGTTAGTTTTGATAGGTTTCAGAGATGAAGAGCTTGAGCTTATTTTATGGAAGGAAATTGCAGGGCCGAATATGGAAGTTTTGGTTATAAGGAATTGTCCAATCAAAATATTTAGTTTTAAAAAGGGGACCATGCAGGTTGGCACAGTTTTAAGAGATTTCACTTTGAGTTGCACGGAGATAACCAAGATACATATTCCTGGACATGTTTTACCCAGCCTTGAAACTCTTGATCTTTCAGGAAATTGGAAGCTAAAGAAGGTTCCAAACTTGCCATCGACATTGGTAAGATTAGACCTGCAAGGATGCTCGCTATTGAAGACAATAACAAACCTTTCAAATCTGGTAGACCTCAAAGTCCTCGAGGCAAATCGATGCTCTGTGTTGGAAACCTTGAATGTTGAAGGTCTGACATCGTTGGAAGAGATACAAGCGGAGGCGTGTTGGGAGCTGAAGAGCATACAGGGACTGAGTCAACGGGATCGGTTGAAATGTCTCCGCGTTTCAACAGACACTCGTGCTCTCTGGAATGATATTTGCAATTTTTTGGTTAGTATTACACAGGGTATTCATTCATGGTTAGTCGTGTTCTGTTATCGGTGGATGTGTAATCTTATTGTAGTGGCCAGTTTAACAAGACTGCGTTATAGTTGTGCTAAACGGATTTGGGAAATGTGTGCAGGCATCGACTTCTCATGAAAATCTATCAACGGCCTTCTTGAGTGGAATAGTAGGGAGTGGAATAGTAGGGAATTCATTAACTTTTCGTCCTCTGTACCCAGAAGTTTACGAGGTATTTAATTTTCCGAGAGCGGAGTTAATCTTTCAAGCAATAAATCGATACATTGAATTGTATAATTTATCAATTGAAATGAACTTCTCAAATTTGTGCAGGTCAGGCGAGGAATATATTCCATTGCGGGAAAATTTAACCTCAGAGTGGTGGATGTTGACTTTGCTGGAGGTTCATCTGAGCTTCATATGAGGATGGGAGAACCCCAGTCGTACGGTGCTACGTTGATGTGCTTTCTCACCGCTCAACCTCCCAGCCGGATGGTTCCCCTTAGCGAGATGCGCCAAAGAAGAATGCTTGGCCATACGGATTGGCGTACGGATCTGCGTACGGATTCGTTTGATGTAAGATTTGAAGCGGGTGATGATGGTGTGTCAGTTGATGAATTCAAAATGGTAGTTCAATACCCCAAATCCCGCATCGACGGTGGTGAATTCGTAAGGGTAAGGGTAGTTGAATACCCCCGCACATCCAGCGGCGGTGGTGATTTATACTTTCACATATTAATGTGGACGGAAGAGTGTAATCTGTTCAGTGCTGACAAAGGGTATAACAACATCTGTGTATCTCATCGCTCAGAGTACGATGTGTCATGGGGATGGATTAAGATGTTCGATAAGGACACAAAGGTTTCACAAGTTTGCAAAGAAATCATAATGACATTGTCATAAAAGAAAAACCTTCCGTTTTGGTACCGATAGGGATCACAAGTGATAAGTATGGTTGAATGGAATGTTTTCAAAAGATTGATGGGCTCTGAATGGAAACTCAATGAGAAGTATCTGTAATATATTTTAATGGTTTTATTTTGTGCTTTTTTAAATTAACTTTTTATATTAAGTAGGTTTGTTTTTCGTTTTCACCTCAATTAATTGTAATTGTATTGTATTGTCCTCTGTCGCGTGTTTATGTTTTAATTAGTTGTATTGTTCTCTGTGTGTTTTTGTTTTTGTTTGTTAAAGATGACTATTATATTATATTATATTATGTTATAAAACTGTATTTTATGGGTGTTTTTGTTTTGTTTTTTTAAAGATGGTTATTATATTGAATTCGGTTAAGTGTTGGTTTTTTGTTTTTTTTTGGACTTAAGGAAATAGGTTAATGGCTCAAGATTGAGAGGATTTTTTTATAGATCATTAAAAAGTAATTTTACGTGGAAACTATTAACATATAATTTTAGATGGTTTGTTTTCCTTAAATAATAATAATGAGTCAGTTTACATTTGCAAATAATATCAAACCATAGATATCCATTACTGATTTGACAATTAAAATATGGTAAATTAAAAAAAATGACTATTTAATTTTTTTTTAAACAAATTAAATTATTTTTTTATTCAAATATTACATTTTTTAAACCTAAAAGAATTATAAACTAATTTAATTACTTATAAATTATTATTATTTTTTAAACCTAACACAATTATATTGATTTCTTTATATATTTTTATTTATTTATTTATAAATAGGAAAGAATTACATTACGTATTGTTCATAAAAATGTTTTATTTTAATTATAATTATAAATAAATTTATTGAGCTGAATATTGTGGGCTGGAATGTTTTCAAAATATTTAATTTTGAAATTTTAAAAAATTTAATATTAATTTATTTAAAAGTCAAAATATTAATTTTTTAGATTAAATTTTAATTTCAAATTTTATAAATTAAAAGTTTATTATTGTTTTTGTTAATATTTTTTAATATTTTCATTAATAATTTTGTAAGTGCGAGGTTCTCTAATCATAGATAACATAAAATAATCATAGTCATATTTAGTTGTATGTTTTGCAAACATGTGTAATTATTTATTTGTATATACAATATTCATAAATTAACTTAGATAACAACCACCACAAAACCTTAAATGTTATCGAGCCATCCAACTAGGAAGTGTTAAAAATGCAATGTTCTGTATTAAATAGAATGAAACCTACTGGTCAGCTCTACAAAAGAGAGCCTGAACCAGGAGACTCTGGCTCTGCAGGACGTTCTACATTGTTCATGTACATCACACATTATATAGTAATCATAGATTTAGGGAAGTTAGAACCATAACCTAAAAAATAGAAACTAATTCCTATCTTGAGGTCTCGTGAACCAACTCACTATTCTAATATATTCTCTATTATTTCTAACACTCCCCCTTAATGGAGAAGGGGTTCACAAATATGCTTAACATCTCCCTAAACGTTTCAAACTTAATTTTTCCAAGAGGCTTAGTGAAAATGTCTGCAACATTATCACATGTATTACAATATACCAAATGGATTTTTTTTTTGTTGCACTTTCTCCCTGACAAAGTGGAACTGTGTATCAATGTGTTTAGTGTTTTTGTGAAACACCGGATTATTAGCAAGTTTGATTGAACTCTGATTGTTGCATCTTTCTGTTCTTCCCCAACATCCTGGAGAAGTCTCCGCAACCAAATTGTCTCACATGTTGGTGCACACATAGCTTGATGCTTTGCTTCCGCTGAAGACAAGGAAACTGTGTTTTGTTTCTTACTGCTCCATGTAATCACCCCAGATCCAATGCTGAATGCATAGCCTATTATGAATCTGTGATCGTCTACATTTCCAGCCTAGTCTGAATATGCAAATCCTGTCAATCTAACATCAGAGGAATCAGTATAAATAATACCATAATCTACAATACCTTGTAGATACCTCAAAACACTTTTCGTTGCATTCTAATGACTTTCAAGTGGCTTGGACATGTATTGACTTAGCACACTGACTGCATAAGCCAAATATGGTCTAGTAGTGGTCAGGTAGATTAGGCTCCTAACCAGCTGTCTGTAAAGTGTCACATCTGCCTCTTTAGAGACATCCTCACTCTGCAGTTTGATGTTCTGTTGTAGTGGAACTGCTGCAGGCTTACACTGATCCATCCTAAATCTTTCTAGTAGTCCTTTGACATACTTTCCTCGAGACAAAAATGTTTTTCCTGAATCTCTCCAGATCTCAAGACCCAAACAGTATCTTAATTCACCAAGGTGTTTCATTTCGAACACCTGTGACATCTGTTGCTTGATTTCTTTGATTACATAAGTAGCATCACCTATAATAATCAAATCATCTACATAAAGAAATCAACACTATGCACCCTTGTTCATCTTGCATGGTATAAAGATTAGGGTCGTTTTTACTTTTGTTGTAGCCAAATTGCAAAAAAAATGAATCAATCTTTTCATACCAAGACCTGGGTGGTTGCTTTAGTCCATAAAGAGCTTTCTTTAATCTACAGATTAAATGTTCTTTCCCTTTCTAGACAAACCCTTCAGGTTGCTCTAAATAAACCTCCTCTTTCAATTCTCCATTTAAAAATGCAGACTTTACATCTAGTTGGTGAATCATCCAATGTTTCTTAGTAGCTAAAGCAATCAACATTATGATGGTATTAAGTTTAGCTACAGGGGCAAAGGTTTCTTCATAGTCAATGCCTTTTTTTTTGTGAATACCCCTTTGCTACCAATCTAGCTTTTAATTTATCTATGGTTCCATCTGCATTAATCTTGGGTTTATACAACCATTTACAACCTATGGTTTGTTTCCCTCTAGGAAGTTCAACCAATTCCCAAGTGTTGTTCCTGATTATAGATTCATATTCCTGTTCCATCGCTGTTTTCCATTCACTACATTCATTTGCTTCCTTATAACTAGAAGGTTCAACAATATTCATCATACTAGCCATAAAAGCATTTTCCCTATATCTTGCAGGCAATTGAGCTTTCCTACCTGATTTCCTAAGTGGTGGGGTAGCTTCAAACCTTGTTTGATCATCATTTTCTTTTTCTTCCCGCTGCTGTTGTATCTACTGCTATTGTTGTTGTTGTTCATCTTCTGGCTTTATCTGCTGTTGATCCTGATTGTTTCCTGTTTCTTCACTTTCTTCTTCCACCAAATACGGAATATCCCATTCCTCATTGTGCTTATTAGATTCTTCATGATCCTACTCATGGAATATGACATCTCTACTAACAAAAATCTTGTGAGTAGAGGGATTAAATAATATATAAGATTTATATTGTGAACAATACCCTACAAAGGTACATCTAATGGCTTTTGAATCTAGTTTTCTTCTGTCTTCCTTTAGAATATGGGCAAATGCTTTAGACCCAAATACTCTTAAATGTTTTAATGCGGGCTTAAATCCATATAGTGCTTCATACGGAGTTTTAAGCTCAAGTCTCTTTGTAGGACTCCTATTTTTCAAATAAACCGCAGTATTCAATGCTTCAACCCAAAAACCATTCGACGGATTCATACCTTTCAACATGCTTTTAGCGCATTCCACCAATGCTTTGTTCTTTCTTTTTGTTACTCCATTCTGCTGAGGAGTATGGGGTACTGTGAATTGTTGTAATATTCCATTGTCTTTACAATACTTGATAAGGTTATCTTTCCTGTATTCTCCCCCTTGATCGGAGCGGAGAATTTTTATCTGCTTCCCTGTTTGCTTTTCAATCATGTTTCTGAACTGCGTAAAGTATTCAAATGTGTGACTCTTTTTACTCAAGAAATATACCCAAGAAAACTTTGTGCAGTCATCAATAAACAGTAAAAAATATAGTGCACCTCCTAATGACTTTGTTTGCATGGGTCCACAAAGATCTGTGTGCACTAATTCAAGCATATCTCTTTATTTCTTCTTTACTCAAACAGGGAATTCTTCCCTACGGATTTTTCCTAATGTACAAGCATCACAATCATTATGCACTTGTTTTAACATAGGAAGATCTCTTACCATTTCCTTTTTCTGAAGTAACAATAGATCATTGTAGCTTATATGACCAAATCTCTGATGCCACAACTCTTCTGTAGTCAAACCCACTGCTGTTAAAGCTCGAACTGGTGCTGGTCTTACATCCAATTTGTATAGACTTCCTTTTCAAATTCCTGTAGCAATAGTCTTCATGCCATCTAGCAGATCTTTAATATAGCAGTTAGATTTTAAAAATTCAACTTTAAGATCTTGATCAAGTTCTTTGTTACACTGGGTACATACATAACATTATAGATTTGTCTTACATTACCATTAGGTAAAATGACATAAATTTTCCCACATCCTTCGATCTAATGACTTATATCATCACCTAGGTAGATTTGTGCTCCGTCGTTGATTTCTTTAAAATCTTCAAGCCATTGCTTGTTCCTTGTCATATGTGTTGATGCTCCCAAATCTACATACCAGATGTTTGCATCAACATTCTCATCACGGTCTGCCATGAACAATCTAAAATTTCACTCATGATTATCATTCGCGAGATGACCTGCATGTCATTTCTTCCTCTGCTATTCTTCATGATATTTCTTTTTCCTGCACTCCCTAGCTATATGACCAAGTTTTCCGCAATAAAACATTTAATTACAGAGTTGTTTCTATTCGGATTCATACCTTGGGTCGGATTTGGTCTTTTCTGTGAGCTTCCTCTGTTTTGCTGTTGCGGATTTCCTTTTCCTTTGTAGAAGTTCTTTTTCGCCATCAATGCAAGATCAGCACTTTGGGGCTTCAGAGTCGATCTTCTTTCTTCTTCTTGCATTAGTATTCCTGTCAGTTCTTCAAACTTCGGGATTTTCTCTCTCGCATTTATCCAAGTGATGAACATTTGGTAGTCATTGGTCACACCATTCATGGTAATTGTTACAAGTTCTGTATCTTCAACTGTATGACCAATGTTTGCCAATTTGTTCTTCAGATCTTTGATCCTTGCTATGAAGGCAGCGACTGTTTCATTCTCTTCCATCTTCAGGGATAAGATCTTGCTCTTCAGAAACATAAGACGATTTGTATTCCTGATCTCATACAAATATGTGGTATGATGTAGTCTTTCACTGACATCTTCAGCAACGCCCTTGCTTTACCCTCACGCTTCTCCCAATCTAGAATTGATGCTGATCTAGCTGTTGGCTTTGCTCATCCCCAATTGCAATCGTCCAAGCACTCTGCACTTCTAGCAGAGTCTGCATCTTGAATTTCCAATTCGCATAATTGGAGCCATCGAGCTTGTTATGCTCATTCAAGCATGCTTCAAACATTTGATTATTCATCTTGGCGATTTAAAAAAGTTTGATAGGTAAAAAAAAATGTTAGATTTACCCCACATCTGTGTCAAAGACAAAGATCGTTGATCTCCAATGTTGTTTGATCTCACAGCACACTCGCAGATCACCGTGGCTTCCTTCACGACCTCCAGACAACCTTTTTTTGTCAGCCTCTGCCAGGACGCAACCTTCTCTCGGCCTCCACGCAACCCCTCACTTGTTTGCTTAGTCGGCGTGAGTTAGCAGCACAGACTCGCAAAGGTCTTCGCGCATGTACACTTGATATGTGCGACGATCGACAAAATGCAAACACGCGGAAGGTTCACTGTGGGATCGTCATGTTTTTGCACTTACAACCTGTGACAATTTTGGTTCAATTGCGCCCTCCACTCAGCATACAGGTTCCTCAGCCCTAACACTCTGATACCATGTTAAAAATGCAATGTTCTGTATTAAATAGAATGAAACCCACTGGTCAGCGCTACGAAAGAGAGTCTGAACTAGGAGAGTCTGGCTCTGCAGAACGCTCTACATTTTTCATGTACATCACACATTATATAGTAATCATAGATTTAGGGAATTTAGAACCATAATCTAAAAAATAGAAACTAATTCCTATCCCGAGGTCTCGTGAACCAACTCACTATTCTAAGATATTCTCCATTATCTCTAATAGGAAGAGCATTTCTGGCTTCCTTGTATTATAAGTTCATGGGCTTTGGAATGTTTGAGAACCTCCATCTTGATGAGTTTGTCTTTCTCTTAAGTGAGATATTTTATGAGCGCATCTTCTAAGTTTTTCCTATTGATAGTTTAGTAGTATGGAAAGGGACACAAAAATAGAACACTCAAGACCAAGTTTTGAGAGTATGGAGAGGATTAGTTGTTCCTATTTCCTATCAATCCCACATGCTTGGACTCCAAGAAGCAAAGCCTTGAACTTGGTGAAGAATTCTTTTATGGTATTAAAACAAGAGAGAGGCGGGAGAGAGAAAATAGATTGAGAGAGCAAAGAGGTCAACTTGAGTTCATGGTATTACATCTAATTGCATGAGCACATGGAAAGAATCAATGTGCACTAAGGTTGGGGTTCTTTAGTGCATGCACAAAAAGAAAAATAGAACTCCCCTTAGTTTCTATTAAATGGCCCAAAGATAGAGTTAACTAGTAAAAAATGGAGTTGGAGCCAATAATAGAGTTGACTAAGAATCTATCCTCAATTCTCCCATGAATTCGTTGTCCCCAAGCATGCATGTAATAGACCTTGGGGTATGCTCAAATGTGGACAATTGCAAGTGATAAAGTGGGAGGAAGAGAAGCTGTTGGAAATAATACTGAGAGGGGGGGGGTGAATCAGTATTATCACATTAATAAAACTTTTTCAATTCCATAATAGATTCATATATGCTACTTCCACAACTTCTTAAGATTAAGTTAATCGATCTTCAATGAGTGCATTAGGACATTATCAACCATATTATCAGTTAACAGATGCAGTAACATAAAGTAGATCATCACACATAAGGCACACATATGAACACAATGATAAAGGTGGAAACCCAATGCGGGAGAAAAACCACCTGCTGCAAGTCATCTCAATCTTCTTCTTAATAAGAAAATTCTTTTACAATATTTGTACTGGTGCAGCCTTATACCAGTATGGGAGCTACAACCCCCTTTGCTCTTGTACTAGCCGATCCATTTACTAGTACGCAGGCTACTACCTGCTACAATGCTCCAAGATTTATTTTAGCTCTTGTACTAGCTTAGATACTAGTACGTAGGCGCCGGCCTACAATCTTCTCACTCTAAGTACCAACGTTTCATCAATTTTCATACTGGATACATTGAGGCACAACTCATAATCTTGAAAGGCCACATTTCATCCAATTTCATACTGGACCCAACAACAACATTGAAGCTCAAA